>JAIFRP010000094.1:46850-60870 GCA_032403825.1 Odynerus spinipes | reverse complement strand
AAAATCTGTTGACAATATTTCAGAATGATATTTATATTCGAAGCATACAGAACTATAATAATATCGTCACAACGGAAACGGGTAATGTTATTGTTGAAACAAATTGTGAAATTATTAAAAATTTCTTATTCTTCTCATTTTGAAGCATTCATAGCGCTAGAAAAAAGGGTTTAGATGGTTTGAAGCACAACATTATTTCGACTAAGAGATCTATACGATTCAGCGGCTAAAAGAATAGGGGATCCGTAATATTTTATAATGTTTCATTGTTTATTTGTATAATATGGTCTAAAATAAATGAAACTTAGTACCTATAGGAAAAGTTATTGATCTGTTATCCGAAAATTCTATTATCCGAACACATTTGTCTCCGTATTAATTACGATAACCGAGGTTGTACTGTATTTGGAATGCTAAAAAAGAAAAGTCTAAAACGTGTAAAAATATTTTTGAATCGTACTGTACGGTGAAGCAATGCGCGAAAGAATCGTTTCATCCCCCACCCCGATGAGTAATGCGTTATAGATAACGACCCAGGCGTTCGGTCAGATTTGGTGTTTCAATTTTCGAAAACAGCGTTCGCTGCAGTCCGAGTTCCGCTGTTCTCGTCGCCTCGTTTTAGCCTAACGAACTGCACGAAACCATTTGGAGCGATAGTCGTGCCCGTTATAATCCCACCTCGCCGGATTTCGATTGAATGAATCTCGAAAGTCGGACGAAACAATTTTTGGCTCCAATTTTATCGTTCTTTTTTTCTAAAACGTACCGATTTACGTTAAATACGATCGAATAACAGAATAACAATTACAGAAGACAGTTTTGGTGCAAAGAAAGAGAAATCAAATTTTGGATAAATCATGCATACGTTCGGTATACTCGGTTTACTAATCGCCGTGTCCTATTGGGATGTATGTACGGCAAAATGTCCATCGGAAAGTGGCCTGCCTTTGGATTTGAATCAGGTAACCGAACATAATATAACGAAGTTTCAACGTGGGCTACTGAACAATGTTTGCGTGAACTCTCGCATATCAGTTTAACGAGCCATGCGTTTGCATACCGTATAAATGCCATCGTTATATTGGCCTACCGCGCGTGATAATAGACGTTCATTTTCAAAGTTCGCGTGCGTGGGCACGCTTGGTTCCTTCGTTTAACAAGAATCCATTGATGAAAGCGTATTTCGCTGTCCTTCAAAGTTACGCACCAATTTTCGACGAACCATCGCGTAAAATGTTAAAATAATTGAATTATCATACTTTAACAATATTCAGTATTTTTAACTGAATTTATTAACACGTTACTTACCGATTGTAAATTAAGCGATGAAATAAAAATAAAATGTAGGTCATTATTGATATTCTAGATTGTTTTTAACTTTTAATAACGCTATCCAAAAAGCTAAAGTAACGAAATGGTTTTGTATAAACTTGTTACAAAAATTAATATTTAAATTTATAGAACGCCGATTTTTACTACCGGTCGTAAGCACCGGCAGTAAAAAGTCTATAATCCACTGCCGGTAAATAACGTGTTAATTTGAACATTACCGAGAAGCAGTAAACAAAATTCATGTTAATTAAAAATATTGTACATGAAGATGTCAATAGAATATTTTAATATATTCTTCTTATTACTGGAATTCATTTGATTGCATCAGTTCTCAGGAAAATGGTATATGGTTGCTGGTACACCGGTAAATGGAAAAAGTCTAAGCAAGTGCGGATATTTCGTAGTGAGTAAAACATCCTCGACGACGTTCATGGCACGATACACGGCGCTTAGTTACAAAGACAATAAACCTGTTACGTTTAACGTAGACGGAAGCCTGAGGCACGATATTACCGGATATTGGCAACTTCGTGGATCGGACAGGATACTCGGTGGGTCTTGATCTTATATTCATCGTTCCTTTCTACGTAATATCGTCGTCATCTTGTATATCCCTTCAAAATGAAAATGGAACATCGTTGAATTCTATTTTATTCGTTCGTTACTCGATAAAATTGATGAGAAAAGTGACGATAAATATCACTTAAAAATTCCATTGTTATTATATTAAACGTATGTATTTTCAAGGGCCGTTCAAGCATATTGTAATTTCCATGGACTATGATTCCTACCTCGCCATGGTGGTTTGCTCAAAGGACAATTCCTCTCACCGACCAGGACACAAGTTCGCCATGATCTGGTCCCGTGAGAGAAGCCTGCCCGCCTTGATCTTGGAGAGACTCAAGGCTGAACTCGCGCGGTACATTAACGATGACGACGTACTTATGATGGATCACGCAAATTGTTAAATGAAACGTGCCGTGGTCTCGTTCGAGCGAACTTTGTCTCGTGACTGACCTCGATAAGGTCTCGTCTTTGATTATAGAATGCTACTTGTTTACATTGCGATAAGAAACTCTACGAAAATATTTAAAATCGTTTTCCTTATCCTGTTTCACATATTATCCTCGTTCTAACTTATGTACATTGTTATAAAAAAAAAGTAGAAGTATCTAAACTACACTAAAACGATGACTACGTATGAAATCGTCTGAGAGAAGTTCTCTCAAAATTTTCCACGACGAAAGAAAAGCGTAGCGAGTCCGTGTAACTTCGAGAACTATGACGAACAAGTCCAGGTTTCTTACGAGAACGTTTGCGAGGTGGCAACTGTCGCGGTCACGTAATGACTCTACGATGATAATCACCAAGAAAGTTGACTGCGAAACCATTTTCGCCAAACGTAAATAGTTTCTTGAAAATGCGGGAAACAAGCATTTAAGTATTACTCGACTCATCAAATATTCTATGCATAAACTGTTGGTAACACTTGAATTTTATGTACTATTCAGACTTAACTACTGAACCTTTCGTTCAGGCCGCGTCAGTCACCAGTGGCTGACGATACAAAATTTTGTCAACTTTCTGGCAATATCTCTTCCAAATCGTGTTACATTATATTCGTAGCATTTTTACAATATTTTCGAACTTTAAATGCTCTTCCAGTATTTTCTTACAATTTATGACGAAATATTTGAGATGAATTTACAATATTGTTACTTGTGATTGACAGCATATCGACATATCGACCTAAGTGCAAATTGATAAGTGTTGAGAAAATGATCTTTTAATATTTTTTTATGAAACGATGTTAATTAAGACATTATAAAATACCACAATTTTGGTGGTATTGTGATATTTTATAACATTTTAATTAACATCGTTGCATAGCAAAATATTAAAAGATTATTTTCTCAACGCTTATTAATTTACACTTAGGTCGATGTTCCACCGGAGAAGCAATATAATCTCGACACTAACGGATTAACTAAAAACTTAAGAATGAATATAATTTTTGACAGTATCACAAAAACAATCATAAAAAAAATATTTAGCCATATAAGACAAGACATTATAATTTCTTGAAGAAAACAACGCTCGCAATTACGAAATCAACTATTCCTAATTCAAGTTAGAAATCCTATTCCCTGTTAATAAGTGATCCCATAGAACGGTCACGTGTCGCATATATACGAGGGCCATCGAAGCGATTCCCGAAGGCTACCCGCAAGCGTGCGTGTACCTAGCGTGCTACGGTGTCCCATAAATAGTCGACTGGACGGCGGAATTTCCATTATATCGCGTTCCCGTACATAGCCGCCATAAACAATATCATCGAGGTTGGACCGCGCCGAAATGGCCTCTTCCCCATTAGACATCCGCTAAAGAGCGAGAGCGAGTGAGAGAAAAAGAGAGGCTCGATATTTATTACGGGTCTCGCCATTGTGATACGTCGTAGATTTACGAGAGAGCTGGCTCGTAAATGCGCGAAAACTGCTTCGAAAAATGGCCGAAAAGTCGACGTATAAATTAATTCGTTCGTTCGAAATTAAATCCTAGAATCTCTCTCTCTCGCTCTCTCTCTCTCTCTCTCTCTCTCTCTCTTTGTCGTTCAATTTTCATTCTTCTGTTTATCGTGCATTTTTCGTGACACGTTGTTGAATCAATTAGGGTCAATTAACAGAATCCGCTACAAAATACATGGCTGCCAATGGTCCTTGGTTTCCCTCGCGTGGTTGTTGCGGTGAGGTTGTGTATCGATTTAGGTAAATTCGTAAGCCTTGCACGTGCACGTGTATGCGATGTGAGCCGTAACTGAAACTCGGTATATTTTACCAATTACGAATCTGTGTTGATTAGGAAACTAAATCTGAAATTCGACGACTTTATAATGCTAATGTTTCGAGCTTCATCACAGTTCTCATCTAGCTAGAAGATGACCTGGCGTTAAAAACGAAATATCTTTTCTGATTGAAAGCAGTATCTCATCGTTTTTCTATTAGTTCAACCCTGATGAGCTCCCTT
Source organism: Odynerus spinipes (assembly GCA_032403825.1). Lineage (NCBI taxonomy): Eukaryota > Metazoa > Arthropoda > Insecta > Hymenoptera > Vespidae > Odynerus > Odynerus spinipes. The sequence goes on along the minus strand of JAIFRP010000094.1, from coordinate 56,514 downwards.
CACCGAATGGATAATTTATTTTTGTTCCCAAGGTCATACCATGAACGTCGATATCGTTGAAGTACGTTTCCGTATATCCTTTTATTTAAAAGTCTAAAAAATAATTGAAAAACATATTAACTTTTGTTAACAACATGATCACTCTAAACACTTCTAATCGCTAATCATAATAATAATTAAATCATAATACATCATAGCTACGAACAGTCTTACAATTAAATTCGGATTACAATTTTTAAAGCATCGAACTTCAAGTATGCCTAAAATGATATATAAAGGAATACTTAAGATCATAAACGAAACATCTCGTCTCAACGTAACAAAGCATCCTAATCGTCTATTCAACGATGTTATAAATGACGTCACGGTATCATTCATGGCTATTAATGGCAGGCGCGCGCGTCCCACCGTGTATATAACCGCAGAGAGCGATGTGATATATACAGGACACGTGACCGCTCCACGGGGACACCCATTACATCGACCCTCGAAACCATGATGTCCCCGTGAATGTCATTTAAGGGGGACCCCTTGAATCCTCCTCCTCCTCATCCTCCTCGCCACGACAACGCCAAGTCCCAGGTGTAGAAAAGCGTGTCCTCTTTCTTTACCGACAACTTGTACACCACTCGAGCGTGATAATCCTTCGCGAGGAAAGAACACTTCTTTTTAGGGAAATGTTTAATCATCGAAATAGAATAAAACGTGGATTTCGAATAAAGGACACCTGGTGACGCTGGGGAAATCGTGTAAATAAAATTAGATGAAAATTGTGGAGTAGAGATCCGACTAGTAGGCGTTCAAGTTTTAAATTTGAACGATTTTCACGCACTCTTCGTGTTTAAGATAAAATTGATAGGAACTACGACATCTTCGACGATTAATGACACTCTCGATCGCCTTCACCGTGACTCGCATTATTCTTTGGAAAAAAAAACAGATGCACGAACCCAGTCATGAAAAATGGATTGTCAGTGGCGAAGAGTAGAAGAAAAAGGAATGAATTGATTTTCAAGTAAATGCCACGTAAATGTATGCGCGTAACGGTGAGACTCGGATAATAAGAGAGAAAGTTAAGGGTATGGTATTTCGATGATGGGGACGTCGTCTGGTAATCCCGTCAAAGAAAAAAGGCCCTTCGGCCTAACAGATTTATTCCAAGGCCACGTGTATGCTATAACGTGGACAAAACTTATTTACGAAAGTTCGATCCCTCTTCTCGTATGAATCAGCACGTGGGATCGAAATCTTAGCGAGCTTTCATGGATTATCGCCAAATTGGAGTACCTGATTTAGTCATTGACAAGATATAATGATCATCATTAGTAGAGGATAAGCAGTATGATTAATTTTTGAAACAACCGTGGATTCCATCCCTTTAATTCATTTTCTCTCTTTTTTTAATTTTCTTAATAGTCATTAACGAACAAAAATAATGAAAAGTTCCCCGTTAAACATTTTTTCGCGAGACTTCTTCAAACAATAATTCCGATTGTTGTCTGCTATGTTAATTTCAACGAGATCGTAATAGCAAATTCGATAGCAATAAAGCGAGACACGGCTTACCAATAAAACGATTCTAGAAGCAGGTTTTCACGATCGCGGGAGATATCGGAGTCTGCGGAGCCAAGATAAGAACAACATCCAGCAATGATGGAATATCGTCTACTACCATGAGCCTTCTCTCGCTCGTTCGCTCGCTCGCTCGCTCCCTTTCACTCAAACCTTCCCCGTTTCGTCCCTAGCTCGTCCTATCCCTCAGGATTACGTCCCCCCAAGCTACATTTACATATACATACATCTCGCCCATCGGCTCGGAGTGTACCACCGGCTGCCGCGAGGAAAGAATTCAATAAAAGACGAGAGCCTTGCCCATTGTTTCTCAAGATTCTAAGGTCGATAGGCTGCGAACTTGAACCTTACCAATCGACAGGAAGCGGAGGGCTGCTGACGGAATCGGATTTACGACTTTCGAGGATACTTTAAAATGTTGCTAAGAATTATGGGATTCGCTACTGTCGCTGAAAAATTCTCGTGGATTATCGTTTCAGTCCTTGGACCGGTGCGCTTGATTTACGACAAATGGGATTACGTTCTAAGATGAGGATACGGAGTGATCGTGTTGGTATTACTAACCTTTTATGTTGAAACAAATTAATATGATTCAAAGAAATCCTTCTAATTTCTATAAATTACAACATTTTTTTTTTAAATTACTCAACATGTGTGAAAATATTTTTATTGTGTGTCGGTAAGGTAGATTAAAGTAAAAGAATGAGTATGTTAAACAATTGAAGATGCGGAGGTAGCGTGCGGAGTCGTGAGTGAGATGCGGAAGAGACCGCACACGTTGTATGTATAATCTTTTATTATTGAACATCATTCCATATTTCCCTCACATAACATTACGTAAGAATATACATACATATTTCTTATATATGGAGAAAATGATGTTACATCAAAGAGTTTAATATCAAAGAACTAAACGATGTCGATATATATCATCCACCTTCGAAGGAAAAATCAGAAGACGAGACAGTTCGACTGACGGATCGACGTGACAGCAAAACCATGCCCGTGACAGTGACATTGACAGTCAAATTAAAAAAAGCAACGAGCTTTCGCGTAGGGATGAGAAATGGGAAAGGCCACTCTCCCGATGAATCGAGCTTAATAAACTTTCGAGGTATCAACGTATCATTCGTGCTCGGTTCGATAGCTTTTTATTGTCTCCTTCCTCGTACCCTTTCGATCGTTTGACAGTCTGTTCGAACGGTTCGATAATCCGATAACGTGAACTCGGATAAATTCAGGGAAAGTTAAAGATTCACTTTTGAGATCCATCACATCTACGATATCATTTAATTATTTAATGGCGTATAGCATAATAATATATGTACTTTAGAAAATGGCAATATTAGAGAGAAGTATTTTTACAACACTCGCTTAACGATGAATCTATTAAATGTACATATCGTTTCTCCGACGGAACATCGACCTAAGTGCAAATTAATAAGTGTTGAGAAAATGATGTTTTAATATTTTGCTATGTAACGATGTTAATTAAAACATTATACAATACTACAATTTTTTTTAAATTTACCTACATATTGTGGTATTGTATAATGTTTTAATTAACATCGTTGCATAGCAAAATATTAAAACATCATTTTCTCAACACTTATTAATTTGCACTTAGGTCGATATCCCACCAGATAAGCGATATATGCACCCACACAAGCATACTGTTTAGTGTGCACGAATTATCTGCAGCTTCGATAATAAGAGACTGTATTTTTGTTGTTGTTGATTGTGCATGTTTATTTACACTATATGTATATACACGATGTTTAGCTGAGAGCTGTTTTAGCGGATTTAATAAAGAATGTTGATGATGAGTGCTAACTACACTGATCGACTGATCGCTCTCATTTGATATTTTTCATTCCAGCGTGTACACCATGTCAGATTTTGTTATAGAACTTTGTTTTTAAAGAAATGTTAAACATTTCTTTGTTGTGAATTAATTTGTACATTATGTAATATTAATACGTCATACTTTCGATCAATTCTTATTTTATTAAATATATTTCTCTTGGTTATAACATGAAAATAGTGTAGTTTGTGTTAACTTTTGCAACCTAACTTTGTTTTTTTACTAGTTTTTTGTTTCGTATAACACGAATTCATACGGAATTTTAGAAACCTACCTAACTACCGTATTGATTCGGAAAAAAATGATTCATAAAAATAACGAATTTTCCTACAAAACACAGATATTATACATGCAATGTATGTATAATCTTTTCCAAGAATGGAACAACCCTAAAACAATAGTAAAACGAGATATAAGTAACAAATACGACGGGAAGGTAATCTCCATCCAAGAAACGTTAAGAAGCATCGGAGAAATAATTTAAGCGAGTGAGAGATTATTCCTCGTAGGCACACCTCCGTCACCCCTCCTCTTTCTCTTTCTTCGTAGGATCATAAAAAATGGCCGGAAGCACCCTAATGGAAATAAAGAAGGAACGAGCGGTGCGTTGTCGGTACGTAGGAGCAACAAACGGTGAGAACAAAAGTAGATGGGAGTGGATTCGGTACTATGAGATTAAAACCGTGAAGCTGCAGAGAGAAGGAAGAAAAAAGATGAAAGAAAAGAAGAAGAAGAAGCAGAAGAGTAGAAACGAGGAAAACACGCAAAAAAACAGAACGGAAGAAAGTTGAAAGAGAAATAGCGCCGAAGGGGTGTCAAGTACCTATACGAGACTCTGGCCCTCCTTGAAATGTATCCTAAATAAATATCCGACATTTTTGCTCCCTTGCTCGCTTTAGAACTACAAATGGCATTGCGGAGAAGGTAGACACGGGAGTGTCTGTACCTTTCTGGAAGTTGTATCCAAGATCGTCGTGAATTGAAATTCGTTGAATCATGGCAAAAAACCTAAACGAAAAATACTTTCAGTAGTCTGTAAGTGTATACAAAAATTGTGTACAATCTACAATTCAAAGTACCTACAGTAGAACCTCGATTATCGGAATGAAGCATTGTAAAATATTACGGATCCCATATTTTGTAAGCCGCTAAATTACATTTTAGCACAAATGTGTCCTTTTGTGCTTCGAACCATCTAAGCCCTTTTTTGAGAGCTACGAGTGCTTCAGAATAAAAAATAAATAAAAGATTCTTAATAATTTCACATTTTGTTTCAACTAATAACACTACACGTTTTCGTTTTGACGATATTATTATAGTTCTGTGTACGCTTCGCATGTATAGGTAATAAATACCATTCTGAAGTATTGTGAAGAGATTTTTTTTTTTAATATTTAGTTTCGATAATCTTCATAGAACAAATAAATACTTTCGGATAATAGAACATTCGGATAATAGGAGTTCCGATAATCGAGGTTCTACTGTAATTAAATGTTCAAATTATATTTCTACGTTATAACTTAACACATTATTTATCCATAAATACTTTATTGTTAGTATAAATATGATTTTTCTTATGACATTATTACAAATTAATTTGTTGTCTAAACGAGTAATTTTTAAGAAGCACAAAAATATAAATGTATTTAGAAAAATAATAATTTACGATCGAGGATTTAGATGACTAATAATTTCGGACGATTCCCTTTCGAGTGTCGATGGATCAACTTTAGTTCCATCCGTGATCGTCAATATTTCTCAAAGCAAACAACGTCACAAACACCAGACGCGTGCGTTGACTTTCGATAGCCATCGATACATCGCCCCTTAGAGCGTCGGAACGTTCGACCTTTGTCACCTCGGGACGCCCGTGAGTCCTTTTGCTGGTATCGATTTATCTTACAAAATCGAGTCTCTCGATCGACACCCTTACTCTCGATTGCTTCTTTGCAAGCTCAGAAGCTTCAAGGTGTAATATAAAACGAAGAAAATATATTTGCTCAATGCTCGAAGCATCCGAATTTCTTAAATCGAGATCAATGTACAAAATGGCATAAAATTTATTTAAATTTTATAGAAGTATGATGCATCATCAACGACAGATTAATAATATATTTATTTAATTAAATTTGATACTAATACAGTAGAACCTCGATTATCCGAACGTTCGATTATACGAACATCGGTTATCGAAACCTCGATTAACAGAATATCAATTATCCGAACAATGGTTATTCAAATATCCCAGGACGTACAAACTATGATGAAGGTGATGTAACAGAATAGCTCGAAAATGTCAAAGTGAACGGTATAAATGATGAAAACATTATTGAGAGATTTAAAAGAAATTTATAACGAAGAGAGCAATGAAGATGGCGATATATTCTCTTTAAATAATATTCCCACACGTTCTGAAGTATTCACGGCGTCAGAGATATACAGGGTGTCATATAACTGGTGATACAACCGAATAGGTGGTGATTCTACGGGATAAAATAAATCGAAAATACGGAATAAAATGTTTTCACTTGAGACTTCGTTTCCGAGAAAAACGACTTTAAAAATCTGCTCGGTACACGTGTACTCCACCTAGTTTCAACTCAACGGATTTAATTGTAGACTGCATAAGAAATTATAATTTTTCATATGAACTGTAGTTATAATCTGAGTCGTTCGATTATTCGATCATCATGAACACAATTAGTTCGGCTAAGCGAGGTTCTACTGTATCTGACTTTTCGTTTCCCCCTTTCACGTTTTTATCATTTCGTAATATTAACTCCCCAAACTCACCGAACGAGTAAATTAACGAGCGGCACGAGTGACACCTGAAATAAAATTTTGATGAATATTTATACGGCGTGCCACGCGATTAACCATCCACTCAATTTTAGCTCCGCGACTCCTATCGCGTAGATTTCGCGAGTCTCGAGTCCCGAGACTTTCTATTCTACCTTTGAAATTTCGCAAATCATTCCTTCGCACGTGAGGGAAAACATAAAAACGCAGAAAACGCAGCACGAACGGAGTTTCAAGTCTGGAACGTTATCAGTCTCGACACGCGACTATGCGTGACCCTTGCGAGGAACAAAATGCAAATTCGCTTGTATGCGTTATACTTCTTCGCCTCGCAAGAAAGAGAAAGTTGGAAGGGAATGAAATCAGAGGAAGGGGGGGGGAGAGAGAAATGGGCCAAGATCATTTTCGATAAAAAAATGTTCAATGTTCTAACATAAGACGATTCTTCTTCGACCCTTAAAAAGAAAATAGAAAAATCTGATTCGCTAAAAGTTACTTTAGTATTTTATAATTTTTATTTTTTCTATTTCTTGTACAAATTAAAAAATTTCTTGAAACCTGAAACAAATGGTTTAAAGTCAGAATGTGAATAAAAATGTGAATTAAGTAGATACCCCTGATGAAACGTAAACTTGGAATAAAAGACATTTTTGTAAAGCAGTTCATTTTTCCTTCCTCAAGTGAAAGAGTCTTTCAATGAAGAATGAAGGAGAGAAAACGAGTGGGATGTGCACGAGAATGAGACAGAGGAATTCACTGAAAACAAATCGTACCTATACACTTTCTACCTTCTAGTGGACGTCGGCTTGCTAAAATTGGCCGATTTTTCAGGAAGTCCATTCACCTTCTGTTTCAGCGACGTCCATCGAAGTACTCTTAGTCTCTCGGCTTCGTCTCTTTCCCCGCCCTTCTCCCTTCTCCCTTTCACCCACGAGGGTGGAATTCAATAAAAACTGTTCGGCTATAATCGAGCATGTCCATGCGTTCCACCCCTCGTCTCTTCCTATCGTCTGCCTTCTATCTCGCTCGGAAACAGCCCTTCTTAATGCTGGGATTCCATTCAATTTTTTACGTTCTTCATTTTTTTTCTTTTCCTATACAAATTTCATCTACATTTTTTCCAAGCGATTCCGACGCGTTATTTTCGCTCCTGGAAATAATTGAAAACTGAATATGTGTCCTATAAAATGTATGACCCGTCACGAACGAGCTCGACTTACTTTTAAGAGTACCTTGTAAAAGACTAAAAGACAAAATTTGGATTCCTGACTAACGAGAAGAAAGAACGCGCGACTTAACACGACTCAAAGTACATGTGTACATACTTTTTCGAGATATTTACGCAGACGGTTTAAAAGGTATCGCTCCCTATCAGCGCGATGCAACTTTTAGCTTTCCGAGCTCCATAGGGCAACCCAGCGATGGTCGTTTCCCTCGGATTACCTTTGGTATCATTAACGCGAGCTTTTTTCCTTTCAGCTTTTCCACTCGCCTTAAATCCTTTAATCTTTAATCCGGCGCGTCCGTACGTGCTCGTTGTGATTTCATTCCTTCTCCCCAATCCCCTCCCCCATCCTATTGGTCATTGCGTGAGCGTGTACGTATGTCTGTATAGAGGGTGCTTCAATTCGCTCTGCTATCCTAAACATTTTCCTATTCCCAATTCTTACAATATACGTGATAAAAAGAAATGTTTTCATAAGTATAATCCGCGTATGCCTATCGAAATTATAAAAAATATTAACCCTTTAACTGCGGATTTTAGTTTTAAAAATCACTCACAGAGTGCGGAATTAAAATCAAGCAATGACGAGTATACACGTCGAACGCAGGGCAAATGGTCCTATTATAAATTTTACGAAAAACGAGGAAGGATTACATTTTTATTTGATAAAAAATTAACAATTCATTCTTGAAAAGATGAAACAAAAAATACATAGCAGTTGTATTGGTAATAGAAAAGAAACATACCGCCAAATAATATTCTTATTACATTTTATTGAAATTTCGGATTTTTATAGTCAATGGTAATTTTTTATTTTACACGACAAATATACACGTCAACCGCATCGCAATAGAGATTTGGATTGACGTGTATAAACGTCGAACGCAGTTAACTAGTTAAATAAAATACTTCCACTCTCGTATTATAAAATATATTTAAATAAACTGACACGGAATTCTGAGAAAGATAATTAATTTTGATAACCGACACAAATTGAAGGTCGTTAACGCCGTTAATGCGTCTTCCATGCAAATTCAGTGAAACAATTTGAACAACTTCGAAAGTAACGTAAATGCGCGCTCGTAATTAGAGGGTATTTAACGTGGTCAAGTTAAATGGGACACCCTGTGTATAAGGATATACGTGTATTACGTATACGTATACTGCAACGTGCTCGCGCAAACGAAGGCAGAAGTATAGGTGTTGGTGCCGGTAGGCGGATCATGGCTCATGGAGGGTGGCAAGGGGGTGGGGGGTGGCCCGAGGGTGGTTTAGGGTCTGAATGCGCGGGGGTGGCTCTTCGTTCCACGGATGCTCACAAACTGGCCGGAACTAAACGCTAGAACAAAGGGACGCGCCGTTGCCGCCGCTCCCGCCGCCGACATAGCCGCCGGTGCGAATTAAAAATCTCTTTCATCGGGTTGCCCCGTTATTCAAACGTCTAAATTATTGTTTCCAGGAAACTTAATCATCGATGCATTCTCGGGATAATTAGAGCGGCCGTTAAGTAACCCTTGCGATTTTGATGGCTGATACAAGGAACATTCCACAATCGTTATTTATTATGTTATTAATATTTATATTATTTATAAAAAAATGTTAAAAATTTTGTGAAAAATACAATATTGGACAAAACAAATGGACCAAGCGATTTCTATTAATTGCCCGATAATTTTATGTATAGTATTTATAAATCACGAAAAATTTGCATCTACCACAAAATCAAGCATAAAATTTAATCTCACGTGGAATAATTCGCGCGGAAACTCTCGAATATTTTGAAACAAGCCCTCCAGCCCAGGACTATTCTCCGAATTTCCGAACGAAATCACGATCGCACAGAAGAGCAGAACCAAAGGAAGGCAATTAAATCCAATCACGATGTCGGACGGATCCGTTCGAACCTTCCGAGAGACTCCTAGAGACACTCCACGCGTATGTAGATAATTAATTAAGCGACCCTAAGCGTCGCGTTAAACGGTCATTACGAAGCCATCTCGAGACTGCTGGTCGCGCGCGCGCGCGCGCAGATACAATCTCGACGAGTAGTGAGTACCATAGCGAGTAGTAGACCGTAGAACGTAGAACGTAGGCTGACTACGAGTAGGGACGAAGGAATAGACGAGAGAACGCGAAGGAGGATGGAGGACAATTGGTGGGACGATCCTGAATAAGAACCCCCGTTCAAAGAGAGAGAGAGAGAG
>JAIFRP010000090.1:539779-579262 GCA_032403825.1 Odynerus spinipes | reverse complement strand
TTGTGTTGGGAATTAAATTTTTATATCAAAAGTTTAAAAAATATATGCATCTTAATTCTCGATATAAAACATCAAAATATACTCAATGCTCGTAGGATTAAGAAAAACTAGATGATATATCATTAACAAGCTTTCAATTGAGTTCTGCTATAAAAATCGAACGTATATATTTATACTTAAAAGGATTATTAGAGTTGAGCTATCTTGCAATAAGCTATAATTTTCTAATGTCTTCTCGTCCACGAATCTAATATAACGACTGCTATCGTATTTTATTAGACGCACATAATGATTACGATAAACAGTTCGGTAGTACGTAATACTCGGACGTTCTTCTCACGAGCCACGTGAAAAAAAGTAGACACTTCTGCATCGGTGATCAACGACATTCTTCGTAACTAGATCTTATAAGAACCGTATCTCGCTCCGATGAATTCCACGGTTTTACCGATCGGTTGTAGTGTCTATCATCGAGCGATTGCGCCAGAGTACCTTAAGCGGATTTACGAGAACGCACTCACCACGGCTGGCTTGTGATGTGAAAGTGAGAGGGCTGCGCATCGGCGGAAGTTAATGAATAGTGTTCGATTTGTCATCAAGGAAACCATTCTCGTTAACCTTTTTTGGATCGGATGAGATCGGAACGTCCGATCGAGTGATTTCTTCAAAGATAAGATTCTATTGTCTCGATGTATTTCATCATCGATGATGTTCCATTTCAGAATCCATCTCCTCTCGACTCGCGTCCTCGACTCTCGGCTTCGCAACAAGTTCAGATACTGAGCGATGTCCAGCAACATCAGCAACGATTCAATCGACCGGGTCAAGAGGATCCAACGCAGTCCAACGGCCCTTACGGTTCTTTAGCGAAGTACAAGATCGATAGGACGAAGCAACAGCAAATCCAACAGCTACTTCAGCAGCAACAGCAAGTCCAGCAGCTGCTGCAGCAGCAACAGCAGAAAATCGCCCAACAACTGGGCTCGAATTTCTTCAATGGCCCTCAAGCCCAATATTATCAACAAGCAAATAAGCAGCAGCAGCAGCAGCAGCAGCAGCAACAGTTTCAACAACAGTTCAATAATCAGTATCAACAAAATGTAGCCAACAACATACAAAGCCTCCAACAGGATCTCTCGCAGCCACTCTTCAGCGAGCAGCACACGTTACAGTTGCAAACCTACTTGGAGAAGCAACGAGAGCTGGAGGAGTTGCAGAAACAGAGGCAACAGTTGTTGTTGGAACAGCAGGAATTGAAAAGACGACAAGAATTGTTGAAATTGCAGCAACTCAGGCAGCTTACCTCGACGACTTCGTCGTCGCCACCTCCATCACCGCCACCACCGACATCTTCCTTGTCTCCTTCGACAACGGTCATTCCATTTATTAGCACGACCGCCGCACCGATCCTGCTAACTTCTCAGACCGCCAGAAAAATCACGCCCTCGGAAACGGAACTCTTTTTAAAAGCCATCGCTAGTCATCAGAAGAAATATCCCTCGACTACGAGTATACCATCGACCGCAAGACCGATCACCACCATCAAACAATTAATATCGACCGACGATATTCGAGATGAAACCTCCACCCTCCCGGATAATCTTTCGTCTATCATCGAAGAGCACAGAAGACAAGCGATTCAACAGGGCATAGCGAGGCCCGAAATAAAGATTATCTATCAAACCGACGCGCCACCAGTTACAGTGAAGCAAACGTCGGCTGCTAAAAGCAGCCTGGAGTCTTCGGACGCTTTTGAAAAGGAGTTACTACTGAAGCAATTAAAATTAGCGTTATCCGAGTCAGCGGATGACGGTGATATTAGAAACGTAACGACCAGAGATTTGGTCCTTCCAAATGGAAAGAAAGTCCAAGTTATCCACGCACCTAATGGCTTGTCTTCTATCGTACCCACCGATAGTTCTACGTCTCTTCGAACATCCACGCTAGGTTTTTCCACCACGACGACCACCATAAAACCACCGAAGCAAATTTTCGAAGAGCTCACGAAAGGGGTACTTCCTCCCGGCGCTGACTTTAAGATAATACGACAAAAGAGCGATGGAAAATTAGAGGAAATCGGCAAAGCGCCTCTTCAGAACTTGCCTGCCAAAAAAGTAACGTTCGTCGTGTTGGAGGAACAACCTGATGGCAGCTACAAGGTTCAAGGTGTCAAGGGTAACACCGATAAAGAAGGAACCGATGTGGAATCTATCGTAGAGAGGATCAAGAAGGGTGAACTGAAGCTACCACCGAGTTCTCAGAATCCCAGCACCACGACTACGTCCGAAGAGGAGGCCAACGACGAAGCTGCTTTTCACTCGACTAAAATATCCTCTCCATCGTCACGAACCGTCAGCAGTACTCCGTCTACGACATCTAGACCAACCACGGCAAGATTTACTACGTCGTCCTCCAGATTCGGTGGAAGGTATAAGAAAATTAATAACTAACGCTAACTTCGGTTAAGTTTTTATTAGTTTAAGACATTATACATATTTACAGCAAATCAACGACGTCCAACTACTTCCCCTACGTTACGGTATCTTCGAACTCACCTTCCAGCAGGGACAACTATGTAACTTCTGCTTCCAGTCTAAGCAGTCACGTCTACAACACCGTTGGCGCAAGCAACACAAATTCCAAACAAAAAACTCACAATGTACCTTCGACAACGAGAGCATCGACAGGAACTAAGAACCATTTTGTTCCAACTATGGCGCCCGTTAACGAAGTCGTTACGACATATTCACCCACGATCAGTTCTACTTTCTCATCGTCTTCCTCATTTTCTTCCCATTTTACTGCTAGGCAGCCCTCCAACACTTCGCCATCGTCAAAGTCGATACCGAGTACCACTAGATTGCCCGTCACGACGTATAACAAAAGTCCTGTTTATCAAGATAATGTCGAAAGTACCACAGCTTCTTCCACCCAAGTACGTGCCACTAAAAATCAGGTTCATGATAGCCTGATCACGTTGTTAAGGAGAGAAGGACTCTTCGCCATAGCCAAGTACCTAAGGCAGTCTGGATTGGATAGCGTGTTGAACGAAACTGGTAATTAAAATGAATTTGTAGAAGTTATACTCTATTTGATTAATATTGACCTTTATTTATGTGCATCTAATCGCTTGCAGGTCCATATACGATATTCGTACCAACGGATAAAGCATTCAGAACGTTATTAGTCCAACTTGGTGGACCGGAGAAAGCGGAACAAAAATTCCACGATAATCCAAGATTGCTGAGTGGGGTATGGATATGATTAATGTGAAATTGATAAGCGAAATGGAAAACTTTATTCTGTATCGTATCTCTTCTTTTACATCTTCAGCTTCTTCTTCATCACGTTATACCAGGAGCATTCAGGATCGATTCCTTGCAAGATGAAATGACCGGTGTAAGCCTTGCTGGAACCCAACTGCGAGTTAACGAATATGCGATGCACGATCACGAGTGGAATGACGTAAAGGTATTTAATAATATTAACGACGCAAGATGTAGGTGTATCTCGCAAAAAATGTTTTCAAAGACGAAATATTGTTGTAATTTTTTCATTATTTTTTGTTGCATCATCGCAAGCAGATAACCACTGTTAACGGAGCCAAGGTAGCACCGAATAAACGTGACATCGAGATACCCCAGGGTATCGCTCATGCGATCGATAGAGTCATGTTTCCACTTCCTGTTGGTGATTTAGTGCAAACATTACAATCCGACCGTGAGAGAAGATTCAGCACTTTCATTAAAATGTTACACGCTTCCGGATTAGACACCACATTGGCAGGTGAGTAAATAAATCGAGTGAAATCGTAATTATTCGAACTACGCGACTTTTCCTTTGGCATGAACTTTTCTTTTAGGTCCCAAAACTTTCACGGTTTTTGCGCCAACGGACGCTGCCTTTGCTGCCGTTGCCTCGAAGAATGGGACACCGGTGTGGACAGAAGAGGATGGTCCAGTTGCTGCGAAAGCTATAGTTTCCAAACATATTATACCTAGTACCATGTATACCGCTGGTATGAGGTATTACCTTCAGAAAGATACGTTGCGTGTTCAATCACCAGTTCATATTCACAAGAATGGAGGTAACTGCTTGATCTTGCATTTTTAATGTAATATATACCAAAGAAATATCCTGCTTTATAAAATATAAATTTATATTATTCAATGATAGGTCGAGTACGAGTGAACGAGGCAAATGTCGTAACACACAATGTACCGGCTACGAATGGAGTTCTACACGCGATCGACGGAGTTTTGTAAATATATTTTCTGTCTGCAACTGTGAAAGGTTCGGAATACAGATTTTATAAAATATCGGTAATATTTATGTTTTGTATATACGAAAAGAAATAAGGATTCAAAGTAGGCCATTGGATGTATAGACTGTTTCACTATTAAAAAAGAGATTATCCATGGAACTATTGATGCTAGAAACATAGGTCCGTTTGAATTTTATTTTGCAAAGAAACAAAGTTTAAACTAAAATTATGAACGTTTTTGAAAGAACTTAAAACATTTTCTGCCATTTATCACATTGATGTCTTATCTGCAAGAAACGTAGCCTATTACCTGGCACATGTTTCTACAGTTACTTTTGCAGTTCTACCATCAGATGTCATAAACAAGATGTAGTATGTGTGTATATATTACATAAAGGGTTTTCTCGTACACGTATCAAATATAGCGTATCACCATGAACAGACATAGCAGAAATTAATGCCATTAATTTCTCTTTAACTCCTTTTCAGAGTTAATGAGATACTCTCCATAACCCAAGTAGCAAAAGCAGCTACTTAAATAATTTTGTCGACTAACTTAAAAGTTTGTTTTTATAAAATATATATTTTGATAATAGTGAATTATCTTGCGAAAAGTATTTTATTGTGTACGTATTCGTAATCGCAGATTATTCAATATTTAAATGTTTACGAAAGTAACCACTGAGAAGTAACTAATAGTTACAAGTACATATTACTCTATATAAATATATAACCAATAGAGGAAATGTTTGTGCACATACCATAACTTTTAATAGTATAATAATGTGCTATGATATTTTGTACTGATATAAGATTATTATTTTATAAATAAAATGTACAGAATTTTTTTCATTAAATATTCATATAAATCTTTTTACTAGCTCTAATTAGAATACTAAAACATAATTTATTGCAGACTTAGTAATTCACCTTATATTTTTTCATTTCTACTTTTATGTGATGGATGTTGGTAAGTTGCGTTCGCGCGCTAGGTGGTAATATCTTATGAAGTCTATTATAATATTGCAGTAATTGAGTCATTGCACGTTGAACTAATTCTGAGCCAAGTACTAGATTTGGAAATGATTTTAATATTTCCTTGTTAATATCTTCCAGAGAACGTCTCCAAGTATTTGTAAATGATTGCACTAGAGCCAATGCTTTTCCTTCTTGCCGTTTCAAATCTTCATCTTGGTCTTTTTCGAGTAAACTCTCAGATTCTTTAATTAACTGAATAATTCCACCAAAATATTGACTTAATACTTCTTCAACATATTCGGAAGAACGTGGATTTAATTGTTCCCGAAAACTTTCAGCTTCTTTAGAATTATTTCTGGTTCTTTCCTGAAAAGTAAAAAATGAAAATTTCAATTTTAAATGAATTTCAGTTTTATACACAGAGATAGGTTCATATATTTTTTCTTACCATAAATACACTCAGCACTAAATTATAATTATTGATAAGAAAGATTAGCTGTTGAATTCTGTTAGGAAAAATAGCGGCCATTCTTAATAAGAAGCATTGGACAGCTTCCCTAAGTTCTGCTAATAATTGGGTTGCACCTTCGCAAGGATATCCCTCACCTATACTGACCATTGCTGCACTAAATTCAGCATACTTTCTTGTAATCTAAAATTATATTACTTTCATTTACATACTGTTGATAAAATAATAATATTTTATTTTGCATGAACTTACATAATGTGGACCAGTCTCCTTACTAAATTTCAATGGATCACAATCTTTTATACTCTGAATATTCAGTTGGAAAATATATTCAAATCTGAAATATAAAGGTATTAAAGAATTTAACAAATCATTACATTAAAATAAGTAGCTATTTATTACCTTGGCCATATAATTGTTGTTAAGTTATCCCAATACTCGTCTAATGCTGGAACTGCCCTTTTGTGGCAGATTAATTGATAGCGCATCACCAGATGTAAACATAAAAACAATGCTATTGTGTCATAACAATCATCCACAAATGATTGTAAATTCTTTGACATAAGGTTTAGTGTTTTTTCCATAACCTGTAAGAATCATTATAATTATTATTACTAAATTATAACATTTAACTTATTTTAAAGGTATTTACCTTGTTGAAAATTTTCATAGCTTTATTACCAGATACTTTAAAAAATTCTGTTAAGAATAAATATTCTCTACAAGCGTTATCAACAAGAGCATATTGTTTACTTCTAAACAAAGCTTCATAGTGATACTAGAAATATAAAATGAATTAAATTAATATTAAAAATTATATTATCAAAAATTTCCATTTGATTAAAATTTATCCACTTAATTCTATTTCAGGGAACAAATACAAAAATACTTACTCTATTTGTGGAAGCTGTATGTGGCACAATAATTGGAGCTTCCAATTGTGTGTTAAGAACTGCATCTCGAGTATCTATGGAGAAAACAGTTCCTTTATGTTTTAATGTAGTTTTATGAAATATACTGCGTCCTGCTGTATTTTCAATTCCCATTAAATCATCTTTAGTTGGCCTCTCTTCAAACTAAAAGAAAAGAATTATTTGAATCGACAAAAGTTTTAGTACTCTATCTGAAACATATTTATTAAAGTTTGATAAATATTTTCTCACCTGTAACTTCATTAATCTAGATGAATATGATTTAAAATATGAGTAGTATACCTTACTCATTGTATCTACATATTCTTCACGAATTTCGTTTGCTACATTTTTTTCATTTGCTAAAATAAATTCATAGAAAAGCTTATATTTTAACATATTATTTTGCGGTACTTGATAATTTGTCATTGGCTTTCTAAACTTATAAATTTGTTCTAACAAATAAGGTCTGATCTTTGCCATTGCTTTTATTTTCAGTTTCTCTAATATATCTTTTACATCTAAGCATGATTTGGCCTTTGAACTTTGTTCTTTTACAAAATTAATTTTATAATTTAGTATCTGTAACTGAGTTAAAAATTCTTTTTCCATTACAGGACAATCCATAATTCCACTGAAAAAAACAAAAGTCATAAACTAACATCACATTATATACTTATGGATTATTAAGAATAATGCTATAATAATTTACTTACACTATAAGAGCTTCCGAAACAGTCATATCTTCGATAAACTGACTTAAAGGTCCACGTATTGATTGCCTATTTGACAACTGTTGACTCATGGTAACAGACTTTCGTTGTAACGAAAGAATCTCTGAGCTGATACTTCCAAGATCTTTTTGAAAACACATGAGCATCGATTCCATTTTCTATTAAGGAAAAATAGATAAATAAGATTTCACTGAATGAAATATATAATAAATGCTTCAACAGTAAGATACTGAAACTTAACCTCCAAAATGTTATCGCATGCAGTAATTTGATTATGTAAACTTGCTATGTTCTGACTCTCTTTGATATAATCTTGTATAGATTTATTTTCAACTTCTTTTAATTCCTTCTCGATTTGTTCTGAGTACTGACGGAGATCTATCCCCGTTTTAAGTACTTCTTGTACGACATCGTCGCCAAGATCCTGAGGTAACTGTACTTGGTTATCGAAAATATCTGTTTCACCCGACATCCTTGCAAGAAATCCTTTATTTCTCGTCTATTAAAATTTTCCCATTAACTTTTCTTTTGTGATTGCAATCACTGACACATGTTATTGTGGATACATCATTACAAGATGAAGTAACACACAATGTTGTTAATTCTACCTCTAAGTCATGGTTAGAACGATGATATGGTAACGCACAGTTCATAGATAATATTTCCTTTTCTTGATGTAACAAACATTTAATTATTTTGTATAGAACAATTGTACATACAACAATCTACAGCAACGTCAACAAAAGTCAATGAAGCTTCAGTGACATTGTCAAGAGTTGGAACTCAAACTGTATCTAGAGGAATTTCTGACGTCATTCAGTCAAGTCAGGTCCGCCAACGCAGCACATAACTTTAAACTTTCGTTTTTCTGATTATTCGCCAATAATACGCAAAGAATGTGGTGAGTTAGGAACGCTATAAAATTCACATCAAGTCGAATACGCGTTCGTTGGTTGCTATTGTTAAAATGCAACTTCTCTGCTGGGTGGGTTTTAAAATTAATTATCGCTACTTAGCGTCTCGTTTATATCGTAACGATGCTGTCATGAAATGATGCTGTCAATTTTGACAGTATAGAAATTCCAACCATCGAGTTTTGGTGTATAGTGTATAACAAGAAATTGAAAATATTTTAATGTATACACCTTCCAAATAAAAAATTCATAGATTTTATATCGCGATATTTTATATGTATAAGATGTGTAATTTTTAAAGGACGCGTGTATAAATTTTTATAATTTATTATTTCTAAAGTGTTACAAGTTAATAGTATTAATTTAATTAACGATAATGAATATTATTAATATCCCTTAATTTTATTGTGTATTGAAGAAAAGTTAAAATCAAGTTTTTAGAAATGTTTAAATTAAATGTTTCAACTAGCAATAAGAAAGTGATATATATCTAACCTATAACACTTTGATGTATATTAATTTCAATTGGGTAGTTATGAACTATAATAATTATTTACATATTTTCCGAAAAACATATTTATATAGATATGGCATATTTTACAGGTAAATAAAACAAGTTAATGAAAACGAGAAAAGCTAAAGGAATATCCAAATGGGTGTCACAAAACCATTATGGCCCAGCATCGGCAACCACAGCAAAATGAATTTTTACCACTATGTGATGTTTTGTTTAATATAATTTCCCTTGCATCATACTTTTGTGACATTGTCTTTGATTTTGCAATGGTATATGCACTTGCTCATCATTCAGTGGGACCACCTACTATGTTTCCTTTGAGCATTACTTTTATAACGACGTCTTTACTTGCCTCTCAGGTATGTAATCAAATGTAGAAAGTATAATGAAAACGAAGCATTATAATACTTATTAATTTATTTATTTGTAGATTGTTAGCATACGATGGTATTTATGGGGTACAAGAGGAAAATTAATAGATACCAATACAAATGGAGATTGTGATGTAAGCCCTTGTAAAAAGACTGGTAATTGGACTCTGGGTTGTGTGTTACTACTTCATACGACACAAGCTGGAGTACTCTGGAGATACTTTAAATTATTTATACCAGTTGATTTAGCCTATGTCAAACATGAGGTAAGTACTTGCAATTATAATCTAAAATTATTACAGTTGATAATAATATTTTATTTTATCTGTTTATATGTTACTGATATTTAAATAGGTACGAGAGTTGTGCGTATTACGTCTTATACATGCATTCTGTGAAGCTGCACCCATGTTACTATTACAACTATATTTATTGTCTATTGGAATTAGTGACACTTTAGATGAAGATGAAAAAGCAAAAAGTGGTGAAGTGAAGGACAGTGAGAAATTAACAAAATTAACAGCAGTATCAGCTGGACTATCATTATGGAGTGTTTGTTGGGCAGTAGCTAGTTTTAGTAAAGGTGCAGCACGCCTTCGTAATTTAGAACGTTTGGTGCTTACGTGGTTAGGTGTATTGGCTCAATTATTCTGGCGCCTTGGAACTGTAAGTGCGCGTGTTGGAGCATTAGTTGTATATGCGTCGCTTTATGGTGGACAGTGGCTATTAATTGTGATGGCCCTTCATTGGCTTTCTATGTTAACATGGTTACTGCTCACACCCGATGGACTTTTCCATGTAGGTGAGCGTCTTCCACTTTTGAGAAAAAGTATTCTAGCCTCTATGTTGGCATTTATTTATATATTTGCATATGTAAATCTACATGAAACCAATCATCGCCAAAAAATGGTAAGTTAAGACATGCAATTGTTATTTACATGAGAAAAGAAAAATGTACTTTGTTAAAAACAGAACATTTTTGTCTAGGTAATATTTTATACAGTAATGTTATTGGAAAACAGTTTACTCACTGGAGTGTGGGCTGTAGGTATAAATAGAAGCGATCTTCATCTTCATCAGCCAAATCCAGTAACCCTAGTACTCACACTTATAGCATTATTTTTTAGTGGTATGTTCTTTATGGCGCTATACTATAGGTAAGCAGTTATCATTATGATTTACACAATCTTATCTATTTAACTTTTACAAGATAATAGAACTAAGAAAATAACTTTTTTTTTAAACATAGTATATCATCTTTTCTATTTTATTTCATGATCTCCATAGGGTTTAAGAGTCTCTTTACTTTTTTTTAGATGTAACTCTTTCTTCTTGGTTTGGGTGGATACAAGTTGAACATACATAGGACACTGAATATTTGAACGAAGTATTTGTAACTTCCATAAATTGTTAATTATGATAAAAAATAGTCTTGCACTATGTTTGTTTTGTCATTGTTCTGTGTATCATTAGCTTTATTTATTTTTTTTATTACACAATTTATATTTGTGTTTTGTGTGTAATTATAGAAAGTCCATATTTTATTTAATTGCTATATTTTCTGTATCTATATATATATATATTATATATATATTATATATATTATAGATCAACAAGCTATGATCTTGTCTACCCAGATTGCTTATTTTTTTTTTTTTATCAATGCCATCCACACTGTTTTATTTATAATGCATGTACATATACTATTTATTGCATATATGATAACCATCTAAATAATAATACAAATAAGTACAGTGATTTTTTATGTGTATAAGTTGTCTTTTTTGTGTTTTTGCTTTGAAGCAGTTCATGTGCATGTATCAGTGTGGTTATTGTCATAAAAAATTTAATATAAAGACTTTTTCAAATTGTTTAACAAATGTGACATATATTTACAGATTCTTCCATATAAGAAGATTAACGTATGAAGTTGGTGGTAGAATGACAACATCAAATCTTGCAATTATGTCTAATCAGGTTTGTAATTGATTAATTATTTAAATATTGTTACCAATAACATAATTATATTCAATAGAATTTGTATGTAGTTTTATAATTCTGTGTGTTTAGGACAATTCAGAAGGAAGAAATATAGACTATGTAAAGGAAAAAAAATTTGATAAAGATATAGCAGCGAGAAAAGTAAAATTGAATAACAGTGGTATACCAGGTGTTTTTAATTGTCGTTTTGCTAACGCAGCAGTAGTAAATCCAAATCGTAAGAAGAAAAAGCCAACTACATTTGTACCTCCACCACCTCCACAAGATCAGTCTACATCTACTGTAACTACTACAACTGCAATTGAAGATACTAAGCAATGGCTTAATGGAAATAATGGACATCAACAGTTAATACCATTTTGGAAAAAAGCTGTGTCCTTTTCTAATGCCTCACAGGTAATATTTTAACACAAAATGGTTATATTGTTATATTTAAAAGAAAAATAATTGAAGTATTACTTTAAACCAGAGCGATGATTCGAGTATACAGAAAAATACAACAGAAGCAGAGACAGGTAGTTCTTTGAGCGTAAATTTGATACGAGAGAAATTGAGGCAGAAGAAGCAACAACAACTCCGTGAGTTGAAAGCTATACAAGAAGAAATAAAAGAAGGAAAATTATTTCCACCATTGTCAGCATCTCCATCTACATTTTCATCTTCTCCATCAGTATTAAATCAACAACCACCACCAAGCAAAAAGCTACATACGTCTCCAAACACTATATTATTTACATCACCTTCAATATTATCTGATGGAGATGAAGGTGTCGGATTAACATCCTGGCCACCAGTTAAAATGCATTGTTTATTACCACCACCACCAGTATCACCATATCATTCTAATTCCCATTCCTCAAGTCTATGGAAGGTATCACAAAGAGAAAAATCAAATGTGCCAGAAATATTGTTAGCTCCTAGATGTCTTCCCATACATTGTGCTCATTGGACACCACCTGGTCATCTTAATCATAGGTAATATATGATGTATTTATTAATGGTATTATAATGTCAAACAAGTTCTATATAAATATTTAACAATATTAATAAAAAAGCCGGAATGGAAAAGGAGAAAGTTCCAAAGATGAGAGTGAAGAAGGTGAAATCAGTGATATGGAAGGTAGTCAAGTATCATTGCCTAGAAGTTACACGCTTCCCCGAGAATTCAAATATTATCATTCTACTAATATGCTTAGAGATAAAGAACGGTGTGGTGGCCCTAGTAAAGCACAACCATCTAGATTTTATTTACCTTCTACTTACAGTTCTGATGGTTAGTATTTTTCAGAATGTATTCAATGTAGTATATTAATGTAGCATATTATACAGTACTGTATATTTTCAGGAGATGTAGATAGTGCAGACAATGAAGAGGAAACTGATTCTGAATTACAAGTTGTTATGAAGGAAGGTCATAATTGTAGTTCTGACAGAATGCAACAACGCAAATATGCACTAAAAAATAATGAAGGGGCAGAGTTATCTAGCAATAATTGTGATGCTTCTACTGATGTTGCAATATCTAATAATATTCATCATAATAATTTGTACGGTATTTTACGACCAAATCAGCTCTTTAAAGCTAGGGTAAAACATGAAACAAAATTATAAGTTGTGTCACTAAATGAATAATTACAATAATTATATTAATGAAAGTACCTAATAAAATATAATTATCTAAAGTTGGTCAGCGCGAAAATTTATTTACTTTTATACTATTTTTGATAGTTATTTAAAATTAAAATATGGAAAATAAAATTATCAAATAAAATAGAAATTTCACATTGTCTTATTGTTAATGTGACTATTTACATCTGAGTTAGTATTATTACTTATTTATGAAAAATATTTAAACAATCAAAAAGAATTTATAATCTTATACTAGAAAAGTAGATTTAAGTACTTTTTTATTTTCTGATATGTCTATGTTGATGCTAAGTATTAAAAAAATGTTGATTCTCCTTGTAAGTTATTCAGTTGTAACTTCTATATGATGTAAATTGTATTCTATCGAAAGACAAGTAGAAAGCATCTTCAATCTGTACAATAAGCATTACAAGACTAATCAAGCAATAAAGAGCATATGTAAGTTCATTTATATTCCCGGATTAATTTAACTAGTTTAAACAAAAGCGCCACTGGTAAGTGGCGCCCCACATTGAACTACTTGTTGATTTCAATCTTGATTCGATGACAGCCTCATTTGTTACACGCATTCCGCCGGTTTTTAAAAATATAACCTCACATTATAGAAGAGAAACGAGGGAATTTTTAATAAAAATACTAAAATATTCCTAAAATCTACAACTACTATTGAAAAAATGAAGAAGGAAGAACTACATATCCCAAATGAGGTATTCAATCACTTGCTTTACTTTGAACTTCAACTTTAATAGTAAAAGTTCAATATCCATATTTGAACAATGTTTATTGTGATATGTTTTTAATTGTAATGGATAATTATTGTAGCATTCTTTTTTTATTAGTACTAATTATTATATTATCAATATTTTTATGCAGGATATAAAGTCATATAATTGGCATTCTAAAGGCAACATGAATACTGGAGAAAAAACACATTTTGATAGAAATCATATACATATGCAGGATGAAAAACGTATTTATCAAGATCATGTAATAAATGCATGTACAGTAGGCAATTTAAACGTGATTGAAGAGTATCTTAATGGTAATTAATAAATTAAGTGTAGTTTTCATTTCATTTTATAAATAATAAATTAAATAAAAGTTTAAGCAGCAAATTAATGTTTATATAAATATATTTAGATCACGATGTAAATGATTTTTTATATACTGGTTGGACTCCACTTTTGTATGCTGCATCATCCTGTAATGCAGAAGTCATTAAATATCTTTTGACACATGGGGCTGATAGTAATAAACATAGAGGTATGACATGATTTTTATTGATTATATCATATACTACAATTTAATTCTTAAATTAATTTAGATGGATTTACACCACTAATGGCATTATGTAATTCTACAAGAGGAACAACAGAAAATTGTTTGCATTGTTTATCACTGTTGATTGAAGCATCAGCTAATACAGAAGCAACTAATAAGGAAAAGTACAGAGATAAATATTTGTATATTAAATATAATAACATAAGATAAATGTTATATAAAAATACTATGATTTTAATAGGCAGACAGCATTAATGTACACTTGTAAGACAAAAGATGTGCAGGTTGTGAGGGAACTTATAAAACACGTTAAAAATATTAATGCTTGTGATAATGAAGGTCAAACTGTAAGTTTTATAATAATTATACACTAAATCACTCATTCCACATGTCTAACAGCTATAAGATATAACCATTGAAACAAGTCATGCATTATATATATTATATTTTATATTTGTTTCCTTCAGGCCTTGATATATGCTGTCTTGACTAATAAACTGGAAACAGTAAAGTTACTCTTAGAAAACGAAGCCAGTGCTACAATTAAAAACAGACGGCATCAGACTGCTAAGGATGTGGCAGATTCGAAAGGATATGACAAGGTACACAGATATATGGAATATTTTATGTAGCAACTAATTTATCTTGCAATTAATTTATTTCCAAATACTTCAGATTTCATTATTATTATCGAGTGAAGATGATGTACTAATTACGTATGAAGTATCTCAAATTGAGGAATGGAGAGATATGTTTCCTAGATTATGTCTTAACAAAGATCAAGTTGTCGATCATGACATAGTAACTATTTTGTATGGGATGGGACTAGAAAATTACACTAACCTTTTTCAAGGAATGGAGCTTCAACGATTTTTACAATTGACTGAGAAAGATCTTTTACACTTAGGAATAGACATTAGTGTACATAGAAATAAATTTTTAAATCATCTATATAAGTTTCACTGCAAAACATGGGGTGTGCATACTATAGGCGTCATTAATAAGTCTCAACCTTATACGTATGTTTAAAATATATAAGAATTTAAGTATGTAATGACTGTTGCATGAAAAAGTATTAATTTTGCAGACTTTATAGTGGGATTTCGTCTATGGGTAATGTTACAAAACAAATTTTGGTTATGAACTCTACCTTTCGTTATATAAAAAGTAATTTAGATAATGTTTCTTACAAAAATATATTTGCTAATGATGTACAAATATCTGAATATAAAGAAACAATTGAAAGTACAAAGAAAGCACTAACAAATCTGAAGAAGGAACTTTTAAATGTAAAAGCTCTTGCAGATAAGGTAACTAGAAGTAACATTTTTATTATTACCATGTGAAGAGTTCTCCCTATTTTACAATGCCTTCAATATTTTTAATGATATTGTGATAACTAATATTTTTTTTTCATATTTTTAAATTACAGATAAATGCAAAAAGTTGTTTACCTGTACCTCCATGTTACATTGGTCCCAAAAAAACACTGCATTTAATTTGTAAGCCCATAGTATGGAGTATATTGTTAGTATGTGGAATATGTTTAGTTAAAGTACGTGTCTATAAATAAGGTATTATTAATGAATCGATAAAAGTAATTAATATTTATTTTTTTGTATTATAGACTAATAAAGTTTGTAGTTTTTTACGTGGTAAAATCTTAATTGCAATTATACTTTGCTTAATACATAATTCATGTCACTTAATGATCATATAAGTTAGCTAATTTTGTCATTAACGGAAATAAAGGGTGAAAAGATGGGATATTGTTTTGCTGTATAGTTAACTGATAACGTTCCAATGATCCTTTACAAAGAGCTATTTTATCTTTTTCTTCTGGATGACTATCCATCCACTGAGATAGCCGTCCAATAGACCAACTTGCACTCTATAAATTAAAATATTTATTTTTAGAAGCACATTTCTAAACGTCTACAAAATTTATAGAACAATCATAGAATTAAATCATTTACTTGGTGTGGAGACAATAATTCAGGTGGTGCACCAGAAAATAAATGTAAAAGTATAAGAGATGGTGGTACACTGTTCTCTGTTGGATCTTCTAAAACTTTTTGTACCATATCTTCTGGTTTTTGTGAGAGTAATGCTTTTAAAGCTCTTAATCTCCTATATTGCTGTTGTTCTAATAAACTTAACTGACCTCCACCACACAATGGTGATACAGCAACTTCCATCTGAATATAAACGAATGTTCTATAATAACTTTTTTTAGATAATATTTATGGCTATATTATGCTAAAATACCTGAGTAAAATCCACAATTAATTTTTTTCTTCCAAAATCTGTTAATGGCCTCAATAAACAAGCATGCCTCATAAACAATTCAATACATCTTGATGCTACAGCCTTACAACTGAAATGATGTTAAATTTTATAATTAGTTATAATAAACAGAGTACATCATATAATATCAATTATACTAAAATCTATTACCATTCAGTAACCACTGTTTGATTTTTATAAGGAATAAGGAAGGTGTTTACAGATCTTAAAATAAAACCTTGTAATTCACGCATGTAAAGTGAACACGTAACATCCTTTCCTGCAGGATTACTTGTACTATAAAAAAGGGGTAAATATAATTAAGTATATAAAAATTACTTTAACCAAATAAAATATTTTTACTCACTCTCGAAAATCAGGGTCATCATGCATGGTTAAGATGATACTTTCAATTGCATCACTGATGGAGGCTAGTAACGGTGACAATATATTTTTTGTCAATGCATCTGATTCCTTAATTGATGAAGCAATAATTGTAGACCCTTCAACTGGCAAACCAGATGACAGGTTTGCAATGACACGATTTATTTGACTAGAAAGATAGTGTAATAAATTTGCTAAAGTGACATTGGTTTGCTGTCCAGTTGTAGGTGAATCAATAACTTGGCTTGCTTCTCCACCTGTTATTAATCCTTGTTCACATTTCAAGCAAAATAGACGTATAGCTTTGCTTACATTACGTGCTACCACAATGGACAAGCAATCATCCACAAGTGAAACACTTAGTTCACTGAATGTAAAAAAAAAATTAATTAGTATGCATATTAAAAAGGAATATTCTAGTTATTTACATACTTTGTTACTGTGCGTATTAAAGTATCAATTTCATCTTGATTTGGTAAATTTGTTCCACTGAACATGGTATGTACAGGATCCAGAAGACGAGATACAGAGCGAGAAAGGTATGCATTTTCAAATGATGATAAAACATTACGGCTAAACAGAAAATTAATTTCTTATCATATACCCTGTAAAGTGGAAGTTCTATTTGATCTAATTAAAATGATTGCAGGATTACATACTTAATGTTATAGGTACCAAAACTTTGTGATCTGTCCTTCAAGCGTTTGCTTAAGTCTAAAAATAATCTTAAGAACTTTGGATACTCTCCTTCCAAGGCTTGTTTTACAAGTGATGATCCTGTAAAATATTAATATGATTTTAAGGTAATGTAAATGTAAATAAAAATTTAGAAACATTACCTTGTGCACGTGCAACAAGAACTTCACTCAACAACTGATTTACTTTCAGCCAAAATGTTTCAGATAAGTCATTAAATTCTTTTGCATGATTTTCCAATAATGTTTTTTGTAATAGTTCAATCTATATTAACAAGCATTTGCTTCAATATTATTGAAGGTGCATATATTATATAATAGTAAATCTAAGTAAATCATCTTTTACTTGTATACACTGGGAAAATAAAATATCTTGAAAAAGTCTTTCAAGGTTTTCCCAAATACGTGTACGTAAATTTCCAGATGTTCCTGGTGTAGGTGTTGAAGCACGACCTGGGGCTGCTTTTTTCATCATATCTTGACTTTTGGATAGGAGAACATCAAAAGATTCTGTAGTATGTTTTTTGATATTAGCCAAGTTATTTTCAATAGTTACTTCTATTGCCTCATTTACAATTCCCAAGTTCTGAAATACCTGTACAGCAGTGCTGACCTATACATTACAAATATTGCAGTCAATTTTCATCTATAAATATAAAGTTGAAACGATTAGATTAATTTGTTTCCTATACTTTTACTCTATCCATTGTTTGTAAACCTTGAGTTAATGTATGAGTGGCTACTCTTTTTACAACTGCTCTATGAGCTTTAACAGCTTGTTGATCGTCAGCAATTATATCCAAGCCATTTAAATCTGTATCTGACATTAACTGCTCTGTATATAAATTTTTACAGAATTAATGTAATGATATATATGTATAGAAGAAACTGACATAATTTAAGTAAAATCAAAGTACCAAGTTCATGTAAATTATTTGCTACTTTTATTATATCAGGACCTTGAATAACATTAGTCATTTGTGAACTTAAACGTTTAGATAAATGTTGCATTCTTGCTACTCGTCGCAAAAGATCAGATGTTTCATGAAGACGTGATAATACTATTGCTTGTGTTTCAATTCTATTAAATGGTTCAACTATTTTCCCACGTAAACGTTCCACAGCTACTAATAAATTCTGAAAGACAATGAAAACTAGTATTAAAAACCAGTAAAGGAAAAAGTATGGTCTACTTTTATAATTCAATTTTATATTGTTTTTGTTATTCTTTCACTTACCTGTATATGAGATTGCATTATTGAAAGTACATCTTCTAACTTTTCAACCCATGTTGCTTGTGATAACAAATCTTCATAATTTGCAAGTACTTGTTTTTGTAGTTCCGAACGTAAAACTTCAATAGCTAATAAATGTTAAAACAATAACCAAGTAGAAACTATTTGTATAATAATAAAATATATTATAAAGATAATCTTATTCGAATAAACTAGCTAAATAAACTCTTTACCTTGTCCTAATTTGTTTAGTTGTTGGACTACTGACAATACTTTGTCAATGTCTGTATTCTTTAAATCACTGTCTAAGAACTGCTTAAAGAATTCTAAAAGTTAAACAAAAAATATTTATTAGGTTATCAAAGTGTACATAATATGAAACATGAAACACTTAAAATACATACCATCATTTTCTATAACTTCCAAAGTCAAGGACTCACTCATTTTAAACAATAATACTATATAAAATAATAATAAATTTGTTTAATTTTAATGTTAAAGTACCCGTCAACTTCCACGTTGAATAAATTGACAGTAAGATAAAAGGAGTTCTGCGCATGTGCGCGTCGTATGATACATAAATATGGCTGATGCAAATACCGCCAAAATCTACAACCTTAAAAAACTGTAGAAGTATTTCTTCTTTCTTTTTAAAAACAATGTAATATAATATTGGAACGAAAGAAATTAAAAATTGTAAAAATAATTAATAATTTATTTATCTACAGTAATTTATAGACTATCAACATTTGTTATAGGTAATAGGAATAAAACTCATTATTTATCATACAAGTTTATAAAGAGTATTTTGTTTCAGGATCTTTTTAGGACATGGATTTAGATGCAACGTTTAATTGTGGCGGAAAAGTAAATTTTAACGATTGGCAATTAAATAAAACGAGTCTATTATTAAGTGGAGAATTAGATAATGTATTTTTCCCAGAAAGGGAATATCCTTTTTATACTAATGATATAGAACTCTTTGATAATATCTTACCTGCAAATACAGCTATATTAAATGTCAATCATTTTGTAAAATGCATGGAGTAAGATATCAAATTAATATACTTTCTAATCTATATTTTTAATAAATTTTGTAATAATAAAACCATATTTTATTAGAATGAAGTTTAAGATATTCAAGAGACATGAGGATTACGGTCATCTTTTGAATACAACTAATAATATAGAGTTTTTCTCTATGCGAAAATCCTTGTGTCGATTTATTTTATACATGCGCGCATACATGAATAGGTAAGTTAAATATACAAAATTTTCCAATTGCATCTTTTTTATATTATTAAGCAATTATTTGGTTTTATAGTATAAAATGGGACTACAGTGAATTGAAAATTATAAATCCTACAATCGAAGAAGATTTTAATACATTATTTGTAACTGTAAAGAAATTTCTTAGCAGACTAAGATATATTCCAGAATCTATATTTCATTATACAGCATCCAATTTAGGCAATAAGGTAATTATTTTGAAAAAACATTTCTTTTACGTGTATTAATATTATATTTTGTTTTTTTTTTTAGTGTGTGCAACCAGAATTTCATTTGTATCATTTGCATTTAGATTTACGATGGCTATATATTACATTAATATATATGTGTAATGTACATTGGCAGTATTCTGAAGAAGCTGGTATAGATGATATTGAAAATGTTTGTAGATTAATTATTAGTGATCTTATGTATATATCGTGTAAAATATTTGAAAGGGTATGAAAATTTACATATAAAATTTAAATGAAAATATAACATTAACTCTTAATGGATATTTAAACTGTTGAGCACTTTTGATGTTCTCTTAGATTCCTTTAATGGATTTACGCCAAAAGACACCATACAGTTGTACTTGTATGCGAGAACTTTGGCTCATGCTTCAGATCTTTATTGATGAACTAGCAAATAGAATGCAAATCATGGTAATTATTTTGGCAGTTAAATAACAGCAATGTATTAAATATTGATTAATGTATATTAATATGTTGCTACACTTATATCAATTTAGCCATTTTGGGACCATATCAATTTTTGTATAAATGCTATACTACATGAAAGTAAACACAAAAACAATTCAATTTATTGGCATAAAGGCACAGAATGTTCTTTGCCCACTTGTAAGAATCCTGAATTATTTTGTATTTGGATCATATATCATTTTACTCTTTTGTATGGCTATAACAATGATGGCGCTTATCTACATTCTAATTGTTCTCGGGTAATGTATACTAATTATGTATATAAAATGATTTTAAATCATCGTTTATCAATTCATTGAATTTGTTTATAGATACGGTTCAATTACAAGCAAGTTGAACAAATTTTGAAAGCTTATGTTTCTAAAGGTGGAAAAGAAGGAGAAAGGGATGAAATAGATGAAGAATTAAAAGTAATGATACCATTATTGCGCATTCTAATTACTGATTGGTGGCCATTACAAACTCCAATTGTTTCTCTTTTATGGGAATGTTTTCATAAAAGATTAGATCAACCATTTTTATTACAAACAACTGGTCCTTGGACTTTATCTCTTGAAAAGTATATTAACTATATCATCTATGTTGTATCATACTTTATTTATATTATCACTTAAATATCACACATTTTTTTTTAACAGAAAAACTCCCATGGATATATTCAAACATGTCAAGGATAGAATTGATGGTAATTTTGAACAAACAAAGGAGTCCAGTTATGGAATGTTTTTGAGATTACTAGGTAAGAAATATTTAATATTATTATGTATAATAATTCTATTGAAAAGGTATTTTATTTTTTAGGTTCCTTTTTAACAAAAAGTTATGATTCTAATGACACAAAACATTGGAATCAAATAAAAGGTCGTGTGTATTCCAAATTTTCTAAAAGTAAAGTTGAAGAATTTTCTGAAACTGGTCTATATAATTTTCTGTCATTATTCCTTACCTTAGCTGTCACTGCAGATACTCTAAATGTAGTAAGTCTCATACAATGTTATTATTATTATTCTTAGTACTTCAATAATCCAGAATTACATAATTATTTACAGTCTACAGTAATGCTTGACCTTTTACCATCAGTGCACAATTTTGGTAAAAAGAGTGCTAGAAAATGCAGTTTAATTTGGAAAGGGAAACTAGTTGTTTTATTATTATTTAATGAACATAAACTAAATTTTAGCAACATAATTAATAATTTCATGGAAACGGTAATAAATTGCTAAAATATTGTAATGCTAATTTAGTATAAGTATAATTACTTATTTTCTGTAATAGGTGAATGTCATTAGTTGCCACACAGATGAAACATCTCGTTCCATGATGATAAATTTTGTTGATGTATTGAACATTATCTTTTCTTCTGATACTAAGTTGGAATTGGGTGAATATTTATTCATTGGTGGTTGGATTGACCGTTATTTGTTGGAATGCCCCAAAAATAGAGTACATTTTACAATGCAAATTCTGATCTCTATATTTGACAAATGCAATAATTTGAAAATGTTGAATACTAGCCTAGGTATATTTTTATTTTTGTCTTTTAATTATATCACCGTATATATTTTTGAATCAAAGTTTTTTTCTTATAGAAAATGTCTCTAAAATGCTGGATGCTTTATGGTCTCATGTAGCTTGTAGAGTAAGACAACTTGTTTTTGACCCAATACTTGCAGGTGATCATTATCATAATCTTGCAAAACTTGCAGTTGCTTTTACAGTAAATTCTCTTAAAGAACCAGGTGTTGCAAAGAAATACAAACACTCTCCGGCATCTCTATTCCATCATTTTGCAACATCATTAACTGTAAAAGATATAAAGTAATTATTTGTGTGCACATCCATTATTAAAATATCATATAATACATATTCAAAGAAATATTTAATGCCTATAAATTTCTTTCAGAGTCACGCGATATTATCTAATGTTAATACTTGAAGAAGAAGAAAATATATACAATTTGAAAAAGGAGATCAAAACCTTCGATCTTATACTTATACAGGTTAGTATCAGAACTTGTTTTTAGAATCACAGTTACAATTTTTAACAATGTGAAGCTATTATTTTTATTTAAAATATTTAAAATTTTATTTTTAGGTTTGGATTAGGTGTTCTATTTTGGGATATGATGGAAATTGGGCAGAAATACAAACTCTACAAAATTATATTGCTCAATTGAGTGAAATTAAAGACATTTTTATTACGAATCATGATTTTAATGAATTCAAAAATAGTAAAGATGCTATATTAATGTTTATAATGTCTTCTATGAAAAAACGGAAATCTCTAAAGGTATTTAATTGTAAGTCTTTGTTATTATTGATTTAGTGTTATTTTGGTCACTAAAATACATATATATCTATTTTGATACTTTAGAATGAACAAGAAAAAATTCAGTACGATATAAGGTACAGATCATACTTTAATCATTTAGATAAATGGATACTTTCATCCATAACAGAAGAATCCCAAGAAACAGAACTTGCTTTTTGGATTTATAGATGTATAGGAACATTAATTTTATGTTCTTCTCCTATGCTTTATGTGAAGGTATAAAAATATGTTCAAAGAACTTACGTTCTTAATTGAATTTTTTGTAGTTACTTATATGATTATAAATGGAATATCTTGTTTAGAATCAGCCAAACAACATGTTGAAGATTTTGATGTATAAAATTGCTCTTCCAGCAGAGCAATCTCCTCAGTCTTACATCAAGAATTTGTGCAAAAGAATATTTTCTATGATAGTCCTTGGATTAGAATCTTTGAATGTTAAAAGTGATATTTCATTGCAAGCGTTAATTAGAAACTTATTTGATCAATATATTCCGATCTTGATAACACAAGATAATAGTGGAAATTTTAAAGTATCTGATACATTACTTAAATGCTTTCAAGATGCAAAATCAGACTTCTCATATCTTATATTTGAAATGCTTATGCCATTGTATTTTACGATATCATCTGACAATAATATGCATAAATATAGCCATTTGGTATGTATGTTATATTTGTAACAGAATTTAGTGACATCAGTTACTATAGTAATTGTTGAATTTTATGTCTTTGTACTATTCCTATTTTTAAATTTGTAGATGTTATTTCTTTTAAAGTCTTTATTGAAAGGAGGAAAAATGTATGCAATTCACATAACAGAATCTATTGTTACAATTTGTACACCTCATATTATTAACTGTTATCTAAAAGTCCATGATCATCACCCACATAAACAGCATACTATTGATTTTATGAACAGCATTTTCACAAATTGTTATTACACGGAGAACATTTGTATAAAGCAAGTATATTATATAATCAGAGTGAGATTATGTAAAATGGTAATTAAACTCCAAATATTTTTATTTACAGAGAAAGACTGATGAATATCTTATCCGATAGCATACAAAGGTATCTTGCAATACATTCTCAGTCTTTATTCGAATTTATGCGTTCGATTGCATCTTTGAAGATCGACATAATAAAGGCATTATTTCCACAAATCGAATCTATTATATTTGATCTTGAAAAATATAAACGTCCTAATGCTGCATCTTTAAGGTAGAGATTTTCATAATATTTTTATTATACACTGATATAATTTTTGTATTTTAATGTTTGCTTTTTTATGTTAAATATTTTGTTTTAGATATTCATGGAATATATTTCAGAAATTCGTACGGAGCATAGAAAATAAGCAGTAATAAGATCGAAAATTTATTAATAAATAGTAAGTAGTACAATTAGAACTATTTGGATTTTGTACCAATTTCAAAGATGAATTATTCTAGTATCTTTTTGTATGAAAAATAAGATAAGCATAATAATTTATGATATTTGCATTCAAAAGTAGATTACATTATTAAATTATTTTAAAGTAACTGGAACGCGTTATGATTAACTTAGGATGGTCTAATTATAATTGTTTACATATATTAGCATTATAAAATCAAACCAAAAAAATATACTATATATAAAGACTATAGTAATTCATGAACTATAGTATCAACATAATTCTCTTTAAATAATATACAATAATATCATTAGTAATTAAATTAGTTATAAAATATAACTAAAATAATAACTATAGTACATAAATTTTGTATACTCATATAACTTTTCAATCTATTTTCGATGTGAATGTCTTGAACGATGGTGTTTTAACGGTGTACTACCTGTACTGCGAGGGGGCGATCGTCATCCAATTAATTCTAAACGAGATACGGCATTACGAACGGCGCTACGTAACGTTTGTTCTGCATTACTACCTAACAGTGACTCAAGTCTTTCAACATAATTATCAATATTTTGTAATGTTGCACCTTCATGTGTACCTGAAATTTATGTAATAATAGATTATTACTAATCTGCCATTATGTCTTTGTATATGATAATATTTTACATATAAAAGGATGAATTAAAAACTACCTGGTAAAGAAATAGTTGAGAAACAACCTGCTAATTGTGCACGTAAAGAATCTAAGTGACGTTGTAATGCTTGATTTGTTGTACGTTGTTGATTTGTTTCAGATTCTAAACGATTTACAGCTGCATATAAACTGTCCACATGTCGTTGAAGCACAGCATTTTGTGCTTCATAATCTGATGTAGCTTTTCTTAATTGCCTTAATTCAGCCTCGCATGCTAATTAACAATAAAGGATACTAACTAATATAATGAATGTATAATATATAATGTAGTAGATCTATATTATTTACCTTTGTTGTGATCTAAAAATTCTTCTGTAAAAATGGGAATATCAAAACCTGTGAAGTCATTGTCCTTCTCCTGCTGCACATCCTAGGTAATAAAACTTTTTAGATCATTGTTTAAGACCAAATTCTTATTGCTAACATTAAGAAGTCGATACTCCATAGAATTTTTAACAAATGTAAATACTCCTACGTTTTGTTCCGTGCTTATATCTGTTCCATTCCGTTCTTTTTTATTTTCAGTATGTTTTTCTGAAGACTGTTTTTCACTAAAGATGCGGTATGCTTCTGTTTGTTTATAATCACTAAATTCACGATTGTAGCGCTCTTTATCTTGTTCTGCTGCATCCAAGTATTGCTACAAACAACATATTCTACTTGTGACATGAGTTTTTGACTTAGTTTCCTAAAATTGGAAGACCAATGTGCTAACCTGTTTTTGATCAGTAGGCAATGTACTCCATTCTGAAGCAAGAAGTTTTGTGATCTCAGTAAACGATAAGTTTGGATTTTCGCTCCTAACTTTTTCTCGTCGGTCATTTAAGAATCTGTATAAGTTAGTAATGAAATAAATAATTTTCAGTGGTATACTGACAAATCATTGATATTAGACTTGCCTAAAGTAACCAGTGAGAGGTTGTTTCGGAGCTGTGGCATCTCTTGGAGCTTTTTTACGTTTTTTTGCTCTATTAGTAACAGTTACATTACTATTCCCAGTACCTATGATAGCAGTATTCTTTTTAATACCATTATCACATAATGAATCAGGTGCTTTATCTTCTATATTTCCTGGTGATTTGTCTGGTAAACATTTACAATAACAAATTAAATAATTTACTTGCCCTAACAGGATGATAAATAACTGAATGCAATAAATACAAAAAATTACTGGTATGTTCTTCGATTTCTCCATTATACGTTGTTTGCTCTGTTCCACCATTACTTTCTGAAATTTCATTTGTTACAGCCGATTCACTCATTTTGTTCTAAATATTCTCATTGATAGATGTTATGTTTTTGACGTATATTTTACGATCTCTTTTTTTTCGGGTAATGACTGTCTTGATGTATCTCTTGATTTGTGCTGTTCTAACATTGCAATAAAATAAAAATAGTAAATAATGTCAAATTTTTCAATGCACATGTGTGCACATCTATACAAATGTATAAACACCGCACAAAAGTGATATGTGTGTATTAACAGGATATCACGCAGTACTTCAGAGTAACTCATATACATACAAACCATTTATTAGGTTAGATTATGGTAACACGTATCATTTTATTATTTAGCCATAATTCTATACCAAATGACATTAAAAGTGAAGTATTCTCACAATTACTACAAACAGTGCAACTTATATAAGCATGAAACGTGTTCACTAAAAACAAAAATACTTTAGTTTCACTAATCGTATCGCGTCAAAATTGTCGCGCCGCGTCATTACACATTCGATACAGTATTACCAACATTCTGATATGCTGATGCCAAAATAAGTTGTGTAGAAAATTTTTATTTTATACTTACAAGTCTGCTTTTCAAATTCATGTATTATCATATGCCCAGTTGTATGGGATATAGTTACAGTAATAGTTTCGGTGGGTGAAAATGGGCTTGAACATAAATGATGTGGTTGAAAATGTTCAAAAGTGAATGTGTGACTAACGTGCAAGTTTGTTCGAATACTAATTTCCAATATTTTTAACTAACTTTTGTGTTTGTATTTAGGAAGGTAATTTGATAAAAAAGAAAGAGAAAAACATTTTACAAGCGAGGAGAGTCAATTTATATAAATGACGCTATAATAATGAAAATTCGTAGATTGGTGTAAAAAGTTGAACGAAAGTAAGATAATCAAGTTTTATATTGAAGAAACCAATTTTAAGAAATAATAAATATGACAGGTAAATCCATTATATACGCCACATAGGTTAGTTTTGTGGTTAGGAGTTCTACTTGTTTTTCTTGCACAATTTTCTTTTTTACAAGTTTATAAATGATTTATATAAATAATTTTAAACTTCAATTTTTCTATAAAATAATTGCCTAAGACATACTAATATTGTAGTAATAACAATACGTAATGAATGTTTAAATACTCATAAATGTCCAATTTTATTCTTGATATAGAGGGAAGTAACAATAGAAGCGTAAACATGCTGTCTATGAGGCATAACAGAGAAGAATATACTGAAGATGAATGTGCAATAAAAGATACATCTTTATGTTTAGCTAATGCAGTACCTAATAGTTTACTTACTATAAACAATAAACTATGCAATGACAATATAAAAAAGTTGGAAGCAGGTACATGCAAACCTGCTGCAGTAGTACTTGTACGTTTGTCTGAAGAAATGTATAAAAAAGATTTGTACAGTAAGATAAAGAAGTACGATCAAAGAAAAGTTAAAAAAAATATAAACAAGAAACATCAAAAAAGAAAATCGAAACATTTTGATGTGTTGCATAAAATAAATTTTAGTAGCAAAAAAAACCAAAAAGCTGAAAAAACATCTTTGGATTTAAATGACCAAAGAAAAAAGGAAAAACAGGGAGTAAAAGATAATAGATCGTTTCCAATATCAAATACATATATATTAAGAAATAGAACAATTACTAGAAATAGTAGAAAACATGTAGCTTCTTCAGAAATATACAATACATGTGATAGTCCAGAATTTGTTTATTGTTCATCAAGCAGAGATAATGATGTATCTTTTACAAAAAAAGTATTTCAAAGTAAAAAGCATCTAGATAAATGGAAATATAAGAGAAAATATGATAATGCGTTATATGAAGAATCTGTTAACATACCAGATATTTCAAGCAACCAAAGAAAGAGGAAAAAAATAACTGAATTAAACTCTAAACAAAATAATAATATAATTTCAACATCTAAATTATTTCCGCATGCTACATATTCAAATATTACTAACACACAAGTGACATTGACTAAATTAGAAGATATGCATGATAATAAATATGTCAAAAACTGGATGCAGAAATCATCAAAAACTCTCCTGACTACAAATTTAAATTGTAGTGAACAGTATAAGAATTCTTCTACAAATACATCCATAAAGACTATGGATAGTTCCCATGAAAATATTACAAAATATAATGAATGTAACATAAGCACAGAAAAATCATTAAGTTTACATGTTTTAAAATCAAACTATGAAGAGTCCAGAAATCTAAAAGTGCTTTTAGTAAAATTAGAAGTATTAGGAGTGCCTCTTAAAGAGCAAAATCTAGCTTCCAAAATAGAGAAGTTAACAGCAAAATATAATAATTTCTATAAACTACATTTCTTAACTCATTCCAATAATCTCATTGTTCATAGTGGTGAAAGTGATATTACAAAAGAATCTACAAATAAAGTTTCAGTACACATGAAATTTGATGGAGAAGAAAATGATGTAATAGTCAAACATCCTACTAACGAAAGTATGAATAGTTCATCACAGCAGCAAGCTAAGTCAGACAAATTAACCATACAATTGGAATCAAAACAAATACAAAAGAATTCTCCTATAAAAGATGTACAAGATGTATATAATTCAGAAAAATTGTCAGAGAAATCAAAATCAACAGAAAACATGGAATATGCAGAACTATCCGAACAATCAATATCACAGCAGCAAGCTAAGTCAGAAGAACTAACTGTACAATTGGCATTAAAACAAGTACAAAAGAATTCTCCTGTAAAAGGTACTTTACAAAGTATATATGATTCAGAAAGATTGTCAGATACATCAAAATCAACAGAAAACATAGAATATGCAGAAGTATCTGAACAATCAAAAACAGAAGAAATTTCTACTTTTACAGAGGCAGCAGAGAAATTGGAAGCTGAAGTTATTTCGCTAGAAACTTCGACATCAGAAACAAATTCACAGACATCTCCAAGAAAAGATTCAAGAAATTCTCCTATAAAGAAAGTTGATTTATTTATTTTATCAGATGTTACGTCGAAAAGAAAATTAAAGGAAATTCAAATATCACCATCAACAATTGCGTTGCAAGAATATATTTATTTAAACACAAATAACGAGATATTAAATTCTCCAGATAGTATCAATTGTGAACTTATAAATATTCTACGGAGTAGTGAAAAAACAATGGCCAATGAAGATGTAAAAAGTATATTACAAAAAAATCAAGAGTCAAATCATATAGTTAATTCATCGCAATTAGTTATAGATGAAAATATTAGTGAAAGCAACTTAGCGAATGGAATGGAAGATATTGGTTCATTGGCTGAAACTCCTAGAAATAAGAAATCTACATTGGAAGGTTCTAATAATGCAATAACTGCACAAAATCTGACAACGAAAACACAAAAAATCAATGAGCTTCATTCTGTTAACACAGGCATTGCTGTAAATGCAGAAAAAATAGAAAAATTACTCAAGGATACTTGTTCATATGTATGCATTGCTTGTAACTCATCGATTACAGACTTTAAAACTCTTCAATTACATTTGAAGGAATGTTTGGCGAAGCCTCGAGAAAGAAGAAATACAAATGACAATAATATTACATATAATGTATCTGAAAATAGTCCAAGAAATATGGAGACTTTAAAGAGTCACGATACATCACAATCAAGTCTGCAGCAACGTTCTTTTACTGCTGGTAACAATAATAGATCACCGTCGACATTAACAAAACAATTGCCCAATAGTACCCCTAAAAGATCTGTAGCAAAGAGCCGAAAAGAAAAATGGAAAAAATTCAAAATGCTAAAGAAACAATTACAAAGTGATACCGACGTACGATGTAGTATCTGTTCAAAAGTCTTTGATACAATGATGAGTCTTTCAAGTCATATCTATAGTCATACTGAAAAGGAGTTGCAAAAAGCGTATAAGCTTGCGAAGATAAAACAAGGATTTGCGAGTGACAGTGAAAGAACAGATTTGATTATTACTGACAAGACGGAGGAAACACAAGCGATTACCGATGATTCTTCAAATAAATCATCAGTAGAAAGTATGAGGACCGAAAATAGGAAGGATGAATATATAAAGACTAATATTTCAACGAAGCAAACAAAATCGAAGGTAAATGCATCAAACGAAAAAAGCAATAGTCCATCGTTATCGAGAGTGGAACGACACGAACAATCTGTGGAATCAATCACATTTTGCGCCTGTCACAAAACTGAGTCCAACGATGATAAACGTATCGAACTAGTTCTACTTTGTAACGTATGTAACATTTTGTTCCGAACCAAAGAATGTTTCGAAGCTCATCTTGAAAAGTCCAAAAATTCCTCGTGTAATATTAAACGATTAACTTGTAAAGTCCCGAAATCGTATTGCAGCATTTGTAGAATAATATTGCATTCCTTCAATGATATCCGTCGACATATAGTAACTCACGTAAAAAATTATCAAAGAATCAAATTGTTATGTCATATCTGCAAAGTACGTTTTATCGGTATGGGTCCTATATTTAGTCTTCATTGGTTCAAACACATGAAAGATGCATGCTATACGGCGTCAGTCTCAAATTTTCCCAAATCGTCGTTAATGGATTCGAAAAATAAGACATGGTCAAACATAACTCCCAGCGAGGCCGATTATCTTGTAATAACGGAACACGTTTGTAAGTTTTGCGAAGTCCAGTTCCTCTCCAGTAGTCAATTAACAAATCATGTATCCTTGTGCCCAAAAAACACAAATGTACAGTTTTCTAACTTAGTACCTGCGGTTAGTGACAAAGATGAGAATATAAAATTAGAGCATTTATCCTGTAATCTTTGCGATCTAAAGTTTTTGGAAAAATCTATATTCGAGGCGCATATCACAAGTCACGAGCAACATTCTCAACCACAGTACATGTGTTTGCCGGTGACGGATATCAAAAGAATATACGTTTGTAACATTTGCGCGAACGTTTACGAAAATCTGCAAGAATTTACGGTACATTGGCAGGATCATAATATGAATCTTATGTGTAATCAATGTAAGAAAAGCTTCTCTACTTCGGAAACATTTATGGATCATTCGAAACAATGTAACGAATCGTTAGTCTCCGTAGACACGACTTCCTGCCGAGTGACTTATCACGAGGACTTTAGTTGTAAGATTTGCAACGTAAACTTCGAATCGGAACAAGCTTTACAGCAACATTCTGGTACACACAGTGCCAGGTGTCAAGAATTAAGTACAGGTGATCCGGATGGCTCACAAAAAGAGTCAAATGCGCCAGAGATTTCTTTACCACGCCCCACGAATTTGCAGTTCAAGTCAAAGCAACGGGCAGTCACTTCTAACCACCCTGATATGGAAACAACAACAACAACAGAGAGTAATGCAACTCAGGTAAACAAGAGTATACCTCAAATATCGAAGAATGAACACACAACTCGTGTGCCCACTAAACCGATCAGTTCATCGGAATCATGGACAGATTTAAAATCAGTAGAATCTTTAGAAAGCGACTTAAATAGTGTATGTTCTAGCGACAGTCAAAGTACCTTTGATATAGCTGCAGAATTATTATCATTAGACAGTGATATACAAATTGATAAGTTAAACATAACTCAGGGAAAAAACTGTTCCCAAGCAAATGACAAATCGACTGGTTCTAAGGATGAAGTTAAAGAAAATGAAAAAGTCACCGCTGCTTCTAACGTAAAGGATCATTCAAACAAGCAAGACGATTCCAGAAATGAGGCAACCATGAAAACACTTCACTCAACAAAGAAGACTGATGTCGATAAGATTTCTTCGTCGTTCAAAGACATCAACGTAAAAGAAACGGAAATGGATGATGATGTTATACTGATCGAGCCTGAGATCGCTGATACGAAGAAGGAAAATTCTCCAGCGAAAAATAAATCTCCCGCGAAGAATGAATCTCTCACGAAAAATAAATCTCCCACGAAAAATAAATCTCCCGCGAAAAATAAATCTCCCGCGAAAAAGAAGTCTCCTACGAAAATCTCGAAGAACA
The DNA here is from genome assembly GCA_032403825.1 of Odynerus spinipes. Taxonomy (NCBI): domain Eukaryota; kingdom Metazoa; phylum Arthropoda; class Insecta; order Hymenoptera; family Vespidae; genus Odynerus; species Odynerus spinipes. The sequence continues at coordinate 546,910 of JAIFRP010000090.1, read as the reverse complement.
ATGACGATAGACCGACGGAAGCTGTAACAACGGGTGGCCTCGAATTAAATAATTCTTCCAAATCGAATGAGAAATTGGTAAAGTCCACGAAGTACTTGCGCGTGAAGAATATCTCAGAATTGCTTGACCCAAAAGTAAAAGAGGCATGTCCAAAGTGTAATAAGTTTTTCGTCAACCAAGAGAGTTTAAAGGAACATACTTGCGTTTACTATCAACAACAACAACAACAATCATCGACGCGTTCAAAGAACATTCCAATACTTTCAAATGAACTCCCAAACAAAAAGAATAAGGGACAAAATGTCGACTTGTACGATATTTCAAATCCATCAAACTTAAGTCAGGGACATACGTTGATTGTTCAAGTACCGAATGTATTAGTTCAACAACCAGTTTACATGCCTTACAATGACTCACGGGCTTATACAGTTCCAACGCAAGTTTCTACCATTCAATGTGCAAGTCGTTCGAGCGAACCGGTCGTGCATAACATTAGCAATCAAACAACTACAAATAATACGTATGTATCATCGGTGTCCGTGCAGTCGCAAAATTTCAATCAAGGTAATGAGATACTACTGATCAAACTGTTATCATCGAACACGAGCAATTCATCCACCTCTAATTTGATGAATAATAATTATCCAGCTCGGAGTAGCAACGATGCGCCAATGACAACGCAACCCAATTTATCGTCGCCAATGCAATCTCAAGATACCCATGGTAGGATAAAGTTACAGAATGCGGTTCACAAGATGTATAGTAATAGACAACCTACCGTAACTGCTGTTAACGTAAAGCCGAAATCGTACAACATGAAACCACCAAAAACCAGCTGTCTTCCAATGCCGTCGTCCAGCCAATGCTATTCTTATGGGAATACTTCTAACATAAATTATTCTTCCAAGGGGGTAGCAGATACACAGTACCCGCAACAAAATAATCCGACGAAGGCACTCAGAGCGTATCGTCCGATAAGGCCGAATAATTCAGGGCAGGTGTCCACTTCCTATCAGCCATCGTCACATCTACCAGCTATGGGCAACACAAACATGATCCCGCAGTCTCAGCAACGGTATACCATTCATCATAGACCGAATACGACTCCTTCGACCGGTGCATACGTACAAACCCTTTATATTTGTCATTATTGCCCGAAGGTTCTTTATTTTGCGACGACTCAAGAACTGGATAACCATTTAAACGTTCACCATAATTATATATGCGACGTTTGTAACGAACGCATGTTCAGTTCGAACGAGTTAGAATATCATAAGTTTAAGCACGATTCGACATGCCTTGATAATATCTTCCAAAGTTAATAAAAGATATTGTTACAAATACGCGGACGTGTAAGATGTGAGGTATGTTAGTAACGCGTTACACGGTATAGTGCCGATTTTTTTTTTCTTTCGTTTTTCGTATATTTACGTATACGTATTTACGTTATAGCATATGTTTTTTAAAAAGAGGATTTACTATATCTTTTAGTATTTTAATATAGTTTATCTCAATCGTAAAATGTGTGACTAATTAAAAACAGTTTATATCATCGTAAAGTATTCCCCTTAATGCGATTAGTCCTTAGTTTATGATATATTATATATGAATTATGAAACGGATTTTTAAAATCTTTTTCAATGCGAGATTTTGAGAATATTCATGATTGTAAGGACAATTTATATCTAAGAATATATTTTTTATAATTTTTTTTTTATCCTACGTTTAGTTAAGTAAACCGTCTCAGTAATTTCTCGTTTTTATAACTACTATCCACTTTGTGGATAAAGATTTGTAGAATAGTCGAATAAGATTTTACTCGAATACCAAGTAACTGAACTTCTGTTTCCTCTTTTTTCCGAAGTATTTAGATCTATATGTAGTGTAAGTAACCCTGCACACATATCGCACCTCCGCGAGAATAGTAACATAAGTCTAAATTTGTTTTTAACAAAATTAATATCTGCATTACTTCTAAAGTAGAGCTTCTCAGATTTTATTGGTTGAGACTCACTTTCGAAAATGGTATTTTTTCGAATAACGGTAGGATAATGAATTTAAAATTTACGCATTTTCTTTGTTTCATTTCTCCTGAAAAATTAACTGTTTCTTAGATACGTGTTATTTTTCTTACGGAGGTGCGGTATATATATATGTATGTGTGTGTCTGTATTTATATTTTTGTACTGTTAATATGAAATATATTTGATATACAGTAGAGTCTCCCGTATCCGAATACCCTATAATATTTCAACGTTCTATTATCTGAATAAAGTTTGGTATCATCGATGGTTCAAGACGCAAAAAGAATGTAAGTCTACACAGTTACTTACGTTAAAAAACTTATATGATTTAGCAGTCAAAAAGAATTGGGATCTATAAATATTTCATAACTTACCGATTTTTGCTTAAATAAATGAAATTTAGTATCCGAAAAGCGATTGTTCTATTATCCGAAACTTCCAGTATACGAACACTTTTATCTCCCTATTATTTCGGATATGAAAGGCTCTATTGTAATTGTAAAGGAGTATTAAAGAATTAAGGCGTAACGTTTAATTTGGGCCTTATTAAGATTGTATCGTATATTTATATGAAAATTATAAGTATTCAATAAAATTTACTTGATATTTGCGCTAGATATCTTTATTCGGCACTTCGTACGATTTTCTGTACAGTAAATGAATGAGGAACCTGATGCAGCGTTATATATGTATATATATTTTGTTTCTTAACTCCAAGGAACGATTTTTTAACGTACAAAAAGTCAATGGAACACGCGAGCCTTGATATGTAACTTCACGTGATTCTTGACCCTAATGCAGTCAATTACAAGTTCAATGCAATTTTATAAAACATCGTCGAAGTTTTGGCGATCGAAGAAATGAAAGCGATGAGACATGGAAAGTAAACCGAAAAGAAATTAAGTAAAACCTTTGCTGCATTCAAGTTCTCGATTACGTCGATCGTTAGCACAAACTTGCGGAATAACGATTATTACTTTTTTTTCTTTTCCATCTCTCGTAGCTACTCGTATCTCATGATTGTAGCAAACGTTTATCACCGATCCTCCCTTTTCGCTTTATTTCCTTTAGTTTTCCTTAAATGATAGCACTGATCGTATATGTCACATATATTTCTTCGTTGATGTATCGAGAATAAATTAAGATACCTCTACGTGTGATCTTACATCTAATTTTAATTATACTTTACACTAACTTTGGCTGATCCTTCTTATCGTGTCGCACGGTGGACGAAGAGCGTGATTAGCCATTTCTTAGGGAAATAACATCGGGAAGCGTCGAACGAAGATGAGAAGTATTAGTATAAGATGATTATATTTAATAATTTGTTTTAATCATTCATTCGTCTAACGATTTCCGATGATTTTGCAGGTGAGCAAGCTATCTCGCTTCTCGTCTACTCGCGACATTCAAATTAAGGCAAACTTATTACTATAATCGGTCATTCGACGTATCGACCACTGTACCGATAAATAATATCGCTTTATCGATGATCATTCGATCGATCACACTGGTCGATTCACCGAAGGCATCTAAGATATACTTTTTTTTTCCTTTCCTTTAATCTACGCTTTGGCACGTAATTCACGTAACACAACGTCCATCGTGTGTTAATATTGATTTAGAAAACGAAAGTGTCTCGTATAAAGACGACCACCCGGTATTTGCATATTACATTTAAACGCTTTTACGGTGTATTAAATATCACATGCAAATACGGAAGGGTATGCTTACTTATCGATTAACCTACGTCTATATGTATATGTATATACATATTTATGCGCATATCGAAGCGATTTAAAATGACTCTATGCAAAATAACAAAAATGTCTTTATTCGCTTTTTTATCGAGGTGATTATCATTAAAATAATATTAATACAAAATTGTACTTTTCAAAACGAAGTTTTGTTGCAAAAACGTAACTTAAAATATAAAAAATATTAAAATATAGAAAAATGACGCTTCGTATGGCTCTTGCGCGCTTATCAAGGTTTCTAACTTTGCAGTCTACTTTTCTATGGTGCATTATGTTAGGTATGCATCATGCGTAAAACAAACTTTGAAAGATATCGTATCGTAATAACATTTTACATGGACTGACAAATTTAAATGCATAAACAACATTGGTGATAGAGAAATGCAATGTTATGTGCTTACTGGATAATAAAAATAAAAACGTACGTGAGATAATTAACAATTTTGTAATTAACGTTAATCGTTGTCGAAAAAGTTCTATTATATATAAATAAATCGATATCATTCAAAGTTTATAGTCAGCATATATGCGTCGACGAATATGGCCCTGTTAAATCGAACTATCAAACATCATCAAACAGCCTGAGACATTAGAAAGGCATAATTGCCTCGTGCTTTCACTTTAATCTCCTAACATGTCATTATTGCACACGGACCCTTTCGACGACTATACCTATTGTTTTTTGCTTTACTTTATAGAACGTACGGCGATCGCATCTAAAACTAATATCAATGGCAACCGATCTTTGTGAATCCATGAATGTAACAACACACGCGTTCACGGAGTGTTTTTCATCTTATAAAATATAAAGAAGTAAACGTGGCATCGTGACGAATAAAATTAGTCGAATATGGATATAGCTTGTTTACTTACGTTATTAATTATAACATTAATTACTAGTTACTCTTGCAATCTTTATTACCACGTACCTATTGTGTATTGTACTTTTATATCTGTATGAATGATTATGTCTTATTATTGCGTCACACATAAAAGTAGAAAAATAATTGGTAGTTTTCTAGACCAAGTGAGTAATTAACTTTAATTGTGTATAGAAAGTTTCTCTCTTTTTTTTTGTTTCCTTTATAAAAGACGGTATTATTTTTTTCACCCCCATTAGAAACGGTGCTCGGGGTGGAGACGCGATCAGTCAATATAGGTAGGTAGGTATGTACGTACATACGTACGAGTCTAACGAGTATATAGAAAACATTTTTTTTCCTTAGTTTTTCGCATTTTAGGGAAGTGGGTGGAAAGAAACGAACATCGAGTAGTACTAGCGCATACTCCTACGTTATAGGACAACATCAAGATTGCTTACGGTTCTCGGCCATTCCATATCCATGTAAATATTAAAAAAGAATTTTTGTTGCGTGAAAAGGGCAGTATCGTTCCGTTATTTTGATTAAACCGAACGTATATTCGTATTCACGCGATCGCCGTACGAGTGCGCTATCTTATTTTAAATAAATTAAGTAATTCTATGAAAGACGTGTGTCTCTCACAAGGACTTCTCCCTCCAGGATTCGATCTTTAATTCACGAATCCTTATCTACGATCGAATAATACTGATATAGGTTTTTCGACGTCCGGCTGAACAAACTCAATATTTTTTATTTTATTTATTATTTACCTTCTTTTTCAGGTTCTTACCCATCCCGCGTTCGTATGTTAATTAATTACTGCCTTAATTACGATTTTTTCTCCGCAATATTACTTTGCTAAAAATTGTTAAATACGAGGCGTGATCACCCTTAAAGTCGGGGGTATGGATACGAACCTTGCCATTTATAAAAGTACAGAAAAATGTCGACTCCTATCACTTTTTAACGAGAAAAAATATGAATCAGTGAGAAACGAGCTTGTGTAAAAAGCAAATCGCGGTAAGTACCGGTAAGTTTACAAATAAATATAGATTCACGAATAAATAAATGTTGTTAATATAAATTTATATTTCTTTACTATTGTAATTTAAGTACGAGTCATATTTATGTAAGAAGATATTAGTAATAATATGAATACCATTTACCGTAAACGTAAAACTATTAAACATAAAACATAAGTAGCAACAATGTGTCTCGTTTCAAGTAATTCGGAGCGCTTACGCTACTTACTTACATACTTCGAGATTCTAACATTCACTTATTATGCCCGAAATCGTTCATTAAAATTACCGAGCTCGCAAAAAGGACGACTACGTTTCCACGTTATCATCACACCGATTTATCGTGGACTTACGCGTTCCTATCTACTTGTACAATGTTAATCCTACAGACCTTACGATGTATCGGTGGAAAAATATCGTATTTTGTTGTCAGAGTATCATAAATTTGCACCCAATGTACTGGACGTTCTTTTACGTGCAGCGTAATCTTCGCTCGTGCGAAGATTCAAACGGGAAAGAAAAAGACGAGTAAAAAAAAAGGTAAAGAGCTCATCACGATTTTAAGTTAATTTTAAGTAACCGGAAGATCGACGAACAAAATCTTAATCCGCGAAATATAAAATCACTCAATTTGTTGAAAATAGAGCACCGAACAAAGAATGTTTCGTAATTTTATTTTTACTTGCGAAATCACAAAATTGTTAAACATTAATAAAACAGAGACTCATTCTCCTCCCCTCTCCCTAATAAAAAAGTAAAACGACTTTGACCAGCGAAGTTTACGCTACCGAAGCTATCTCCGTAACTACGCATACCAACTCCTTGTATCTTTTATTCGTACCTTTCATTCGCTTATGAAAACTTGAAGAATGCGTAAGTACGCTATCCCTAAATGTATGTACGTAATCGTTACTCGATTACCTAAACATTATCGATTAATCGTCTATTGCTTACGGTAGATCTAAAATTCGCACGAGTGTATGTGAAAACTTTATAATACGTGTGCGGTAGGTGAGATACAAAATACTAATGAAATATTAATATTATATGTACATATCAAATTGGACAAGAGATGATCTCTGTATTCCCTACCAAACGGCGCGTGTGTTTAAAAAGTGTAGGGCCTTGTTAAAGATGTCTCGTTCTTTCTTTCCTTTGTACAAAATTCATTACCTTGTAGATTGGTTGCTTTCGCAAAAGTATTATGCATTCAGTCTGAAAGTTATAGGATGGATCAAGAAGTAGAGGAGACCGGACCTCCAGTCCTAATAATATTTTTAAACGTAATAACTATTTAGAGAGGTATATAGTGGTGGTTGTAAATGGACAGGGTCTGACTAGTCTCGTTTTTGACTACTGGACTTAAGTGATAGACTAAACCGCTAAACGTCTGTGAGAATGAAACATACGCAGGGGAACTCGTAATAAATTTGCCATGATTTTATCTCTCTCTCTCTCTCTCTCT
>JAIFRP010000090.1:510478-525523 GCA_032403825.1 Odynerus spinipes | reverse complement strand
TGAAGCTAAAAAGTTCATTACATATTTTCAAAATTGTCCGGTTTGTAATAATATTTATAATGCAATATATTTTATAAATATAGCACAAATTTGAAAAAAAAATATATTTTTTAGGACTTTATTCCAGTGTTTATGTATTATATTTTTATTGATATCAAATATAATACCTCGACAAATAATGCAATTTGTGTAAGTCAAATAAGTAGACCATGGCATTTGTTAAGGCAAGAATTAGCCAATGCCATACAAACAAATAAATTTGATGATGTTTTGCATATTTTACAAGCTTCTTGTTTTCTACAAGATTGGCTTGTTGAACAAAAGATTAATGTTAATTTATATGAAAATGATTTAGATATTATGTTGAAGACACTTATACAGGAACTTAATTCTGGGACATGTTTATCTAAAGAAGTTATTTTTGAAAATTTAATTTGCATGATGACTCATAATGAATCTAACAAAGACTTAATTGAAACATTACTTACATTGCCATTTATAAAGAATATTAAGTATACCAAAGAAATAAGTCGCGCAGCTGTAGAGGTAGCCAAATCTCTTGATAATACTATAAAGGCAAAATGTCTGGAGACAATATGTGAACATGGCAAGGGGGAAAATAGATTACATCTAATACGTACATTTATTTTGAATGGTGAAACTGAATTGGCTATTGCAGCAGTGAAGTAAGTATTTTATACTTTTATTAGAAACTTTTTGCATTAATTTTATTAATATACATTACTGTAATATTTAGGAACAGCATTGTATTAATGAAAGATTCTCGAATAAAATTAGAAGATATCTCAGAATATATTTTACAGCCTGCTTTATCATCAAACAATGAAATTATTCAAGAGGCTTTGGCTGTAACACTAGGTCACATTACTTGTTTCTTATCAGGTGGTTTTGATATCGTCAGGTATTTATTAATTTTGTTTTCATACTTTTCATACTTACACTTTTTTAATGTGTTAAAAATATTAGAAATATTAAAAATTATTATTTTTTCTTTTTTAGTGTATCGCTAAAGACAATTTGTAACAGTGTACAATGTAAATATTGTTATGAAAGTGTAGATAATTCTGAGAAGAGACACTTAGGATCATGTTTTATAAATAAACAACATGATCGAGTATTAAACCAATATTTTAAATTATTATCATCACAATTTTCTAGAGTACGTTTACAAATGTCTAATAACTTTGTATGTTTTTCAAATCATATTCAATCATTTATCAACAATGAAGTGGTAAAACTTTGGTTACCTTATATCCAAGATGCAGATTTAAAAGTAAGATCAAGTGTTGCTGCAGTGATAGGACGAATATTAAACACTCGAATTAATTTATTGAAGAAAAACGGAATGACGTTATTAGATGAAATACCAACAGATTTAGACGAATTCGTAGATCTGGTAATTGATGCCATGGTTGAAACATTAGTTATTGCACTAAGGACTTCCAATTATTCTTTACACAATACGTTACTCACTACTGCTAAAAATTTTGCATGGTATATAAATTTGATTTAATTTCATATAATTTGGCATTATGCATACACACAAATTAATAATTAATATCATTTTATTATTTATACATAATTATGGTTTTAGCGTTCCACTACACGTGACAGAAAGACGAATTATAAACATATTTTTTATTACTATACTTCATCCCAATTCATCACCAACAGCAGTAGCTGCTGCAACAGTTGCATATCAAGACATTGCCACCTTTCTTAATGTAACACCAAAAATGCTATATGTTAGATACAAAAAGGATTTTCTCATGGTAACAGTATTGTTAAAACAGTAATTTATTATCACTTTATTGCAATATTTACATTAATATTTTTACAGTTAATAATACAACGAGCAGTTTGCAATTATATTGATCTTTCTTATAATATGGCAACATCGATACATCGTATTGCCAAATGCATTGGATATCATGGATCACGCGAATTACTACGGAAAGATGGTCATTATGCTATATGTTATTTACTTTCTCTTATAGCCGATGTACCAAAAGCAATTGGCCTTTTACGAGACATCGCTGAATTAATGTCTATAGATGAAAAACAAATGTTGATTGAATATTTCCCAGTATGTAAGATGCAATACAAATATACTTTTTTAAAGGTTTCTTCTTTATAATAATTATTGCTATTTTGTGTTTAGCATATCTGTAGCCATGCATTTCTAAACATGCCATTGAAAACTGGAACAGAATGTTTAAAATTAGTTTCAAAATTAACACAAACTAGTCTCTCAACATTGACAAAAGATTCTTTTGTGGTATGTAATACTTCATTTATATTATTTGTGTGTTTTATCTATGTATATTTTAGATTCATTTGTTTATTAATAATAGGGTATATTTGAAGATTTAATGTTGAAATTTCATGAATCACCTGAAAAAATAGTTGGTTTTCTAGAAATTATATCAGAATTTGATGGGAGTACAAAACCAAGTTTCTATACACATGAGAAAATAGTAAGCAGTTCTTTTTTTTATTATAAGATAAATATTATTTTATGTAGTTGTGTTTAATGTAATTTTGGAATACCTATTTTCCATTATAGGTCTCTTATCTAAAACTCAGACTTCATGGTATCTTAGTCAAATTTGATGTCAATCTTGGTCCTAAATCAGACGAATACACTCAAAAATCTGCATTAGCTTCATTAGCGGCGTTAATGCGATACATGGGTGCAGAGCATCTCACACCACTCAGATATAAAATTTTAGCCACGTTACGTGCTTCGCTCGGATTTAAAAGACCTGGTTTCGGTTCTTTAGCATGTGAAGCATGGGATGCCTTCATTCACAAGTATATTTATGATAAATAATTAAAAGTTAATGTATATAATTAACTGCTTGTTTTGATTTTAAAATATAAATATTGTAGCATACCAATTGAAGATCTTGGTCCACTATTACAAACTATATGTGTTTCTATGATACCATTGTTAAAAAATTATCCTAAAAAAGTAAATGAGATGTTGGAATTTCTTATTATTCAGAGTAGTGAAATTTCAAATCATATATCAGATTTATTTTTTATCGATGACATTGAAGTTTCAAGACACATATCAGATATTGTTAAGGCACATATTTTACAAGCACAGTAAGTAAAAATATATATTCTCTTATTTATTCAGTTAAAAATATATCTTTTCAAAGCTTTTTTTGTATTATAGACCAAAAGGATTTGGTGCAAATCTGAAATTATGGCTTAAACGAATTACTCATGAAACAGACGAAGTTCGCACGAGAGCATTGATACATCTGCAGAAGTTCTTGAGAGAACATCGCATAGAACTTAATGAAATGATATTAAGTGATACAGATGTACATCCATTGATTGTTGAGGTATGCTAATCTCTACTTCTATGTTACTACTGTATAAGTAAAGGAAATATAATAAAGTGTTGCTTTTAAAGCTTTTAGATACTTTATTGATGGGATGTCAGGAAAAGGATGAAAATATTCGTATTTTATATGGTGAATGTCTCGGAGAATTAGGTGCTATTGAACCAAGTCTTCTTCCTCGAAGAATTATTTCCAGAGAAGACAGTAAATTCATATTTGACATGAATGAAGAATTTGCCTGTGCAATGCTGTTAGAAAATGTTCGAGCTTTTCAAGTGCAGAAAAGTACTCAAAGCATGGATTGCTTTTCACTTGCTATACAAGTATGAAAATTATTATTGTATAAGATATTTCATAATCCTAATTCCTAAAACTTTTATTATATTTTCAGGAGATATTAAAAGCTTATGATATAAGACCAGAAGGTAAAAATAATGAATTATGGAATAAACTCCCTTCGACGATACAACAAATGATTTTTCCTTTTTTAACATCTCATTATAAAATAACAGCTATTAACGATGTTACTGAATTTCCTCATCCTATCTATGGGTATGTTCTTTCTCTAAATAAATAACTGTAACTGAAGTAAATATTCAAAACTTTTATTGTAGCTCTGAAGCAGGATCTTCCGTAGAGAGTTGGGCATATAATTGGCTTTGCAGTATGTCAAATGATGTGTGCAGTGATACATTAAATAATGTATTGCGTGCTTGTAGACCAGCATTTAAACGAGATATAAAAACAATGATATTTGCCCTACCTCATGTTGTGTGTGAGTAATATATCTTGATGTATGATCCTTTCATTATACGATATAACATAATGTATAATTGAATATGTGTTTTCATTAGCTTACGTAGTAGCAAACGGAACAAAAGAAACGCATAATAAATTAACAGAAGAAATGATAGCTGTGATTAATGTTAGAGTACAGCCTACCCTTGACCATGAACTTTTAAAACACCGACCTCTTCGACACGAATATAGCGTAAAAGTAGATAATACACGAATATCCGATGAAGTTCGACGTACACGTTGTTCTCAGATTGTATTTTCAATATTAGATCATCTACAAAGGTGGCTTAGAGAACGAAGGTTACACCGGGATGAAAAATTTGAATCAGTACAAAGTAAGACTAATTTAAGTAATAGTAAGTAAAAATCAATAAAATTTCATAAATGTTACATAATTTATATTTCTGTAAAAAAAATAGAGTTTTGTCTGAAACTGGATACTTTGGTGATAGCAGAGGGTTGCTATCAATCACATGAATATCATCGTGCTTTGATGTATTTAGAACAACATATGGCTTCTAGTGGTAAAGGATTATCAGGAACAACTGAGGGAGGATTATTGGCAGTAAGTAACTAATTTCATTTATAGGTAAAAATAATTTTATTACAAACATTTATAATACATTTTTGAATATAGAAAATATATGCCCATCTTGATGAACCAGATGGAGTTTCTGGTATTCTAGCAACTCAAGATCAGATACCTACATTGCAGCAATTAGTATTAGCACATGAAGTTAGTGGACAATTACAGGTATAAAAAAAAACTTTGAGGGTATATATTCATGTTTATATATTGCATTATATTCATTTTGTTTTAAAGGATGCAGCTACATGCTATGAAAGACTTGCACAAAAGGAAATTTTAAAACCTAAATATTTACAAGGCATGATTCAATGCTATTTAGGTCTTGATCAACCTTTCACTGCAAAAAATATTACAGAGGGTGTACTAAGTAACAGGTAATAACATAAAGACATAATACAAATTTAGTATGCATAACTTATTCTTGTATTATTACAGGCCTGAATTAGAGCCATTGATGACTGAACATGAACCTTTTTGGAGACTTGCTCATTTTACTCATCTTGATGAAACATCACAGAAGAATATAAAGGATGTATTGCTAGAAGATCTCAAGCACGGTATTAAACCAGATTTTTCCATCATGAAAAAGAATTTGATGTCCTTATTAGAAGCTGCTTCACGTCCAGGAGGATACCAGCAAACATATTCATGTATTATGAAGTAAGTCTTTCAACTTGTAAAGTGTGTATGTGTTTTTCAATGTTCTACAATATGATTTAATAAAGTTTTGTTTCTTGGTTCCAGATTACATATACTTAATGAATTTGATAAAGCAGTTTCTTTGATGCTAATTGATGTAGAACAAGTTCCATCTATATTTGAAGAATGGGATAAACGTGGCCAACTGATACGCGCATCGCGTGGTGTAGAATTTGTTCTTAGTATGCGTAGAGCTACTCTAGACCTAGTTGGTAAATTGCAGACTGAACTACATGGCACAGAGAATTTGGTGCTTAAACAAGAAATTGGCAAAATATGGTTGAAAAGTGCAAAGATTGCTAGAAAGTATGGTTCATTTTATATACAAATATTTTTAATTATTATTGTATTTTTTACTATATTAAACAATTTTCAGGGCCGGTTTACATCAACAAGCATACATGTATATTCTATCTGCTGCTGATTCTTGTCCTCCTCAAGAACTGTACATAGAACATGCACAATTATATTGGCAAAAAGGATGTCAGGAAGATGCTTTTACAACTTTAAAACGATGCTTCTCAAATTGTTTTAAACCGGCTGCTCATTATAAACAAATGTCGTTAGAAGAATGCGTTGAAGAAAGAAAGCAGTGTGCAAAGGTTTGTAATATTAACAATGTTATTTAACATACAAATCCTTTTCATAATACAATAATATATAATATATACAGTATTTTGAATGACAATGTATGTTTTCAGGCAAAACTTCTCTTTGCTAAATATAATGATGAAACTCTTAATGTGGATACGGATGTTAACATTTGTAATTACAAAGAAGCAATTGAAGTGTGGAGAGCCTGGGAAAAAAGCTTACTTGCTTGTGCTCAATATTATGAATCTGTTGTTGATAGAATGACAGACGAAGAAAAGGATATAAAGGGAAGGTAAGATCACCCAGCAAATGTTATATGATATCAATTTTGTATACAACCCTGGTAATTATAAAATGTTACTCTTTCAGAGACTTACAAATTCACATGATGAATTATTATGGCAGATCGCTACAATATGGCTGTAAATATATTCATCAATCGATGCCTAAAATGTTAACAATTTGGTTGAATTTTGCTTCGCGCGTGGCCGCTCGTTCTAGTTATTATGGACGAGAAAGCGAAATTGACAGATTACGTCAAGATTGTTTATCGAAGATGACTAAAATCATGGGTAATTAGTGATTTCGAAAGAACTGCAAGACTAGAGAAAAGACATAATATTTTCTTATTTATTTTGCAGAGGTATATCAAGAAAGATTACCAATATTCATGTGGCTGACAGCATTCAGTCAACTTGTTTCCAGAATTTGTCATCCTTCTTCAGAAGTACAAAAGACAGTTTGTACTATTCTGGTAAAATTAATTGCTGCATATCCTCAACATTGTTTGTGGATGATGGCATCAGTATTTAATGTAAGCTTAATGAAATTAACAAATAGATCATAATTATTTTCGTAGCTGTATATAAATTCGATTTATTTAAAACAGTCTTCGTATCCCACTCGACAAAGGAGATGTCAAGAAATTTTAAATCATCCTAAATTGAAGACATTTGAAATGACCAAACTGATAAAGGATTTTAATAAACTTTGGGAAAGATTGATCGAACTGTCTAACAAAACCATACCTGATGTGAGTTTAAAATACTAGAACAAGTACTTTAATAATGATAATTGCATAATAAACATAAAATACGATTTATTTTTTACCAGGGAATATTGAATACAACTGTCAATCAATTGTCACGACATTTACCACGAATGTTCGCAACTATGGACTTCAGTCCTATTATGATCCCAGCAACGAAATTTAGACAACTTCATCTTCCTTCTAGAGATACTTCTATCGAAAACCATAACCCATTTTCTTCGTAAGTAAATTTTACCATTTAAAAACATTAACGTAAATTATAATCTATAATAATTGTGGTTCTTTATATGTAGGGAGTGGGTCCATATAGTAGGAATAGAAGAGAAAGTGGTTGTTATGCCATCTCTTCAAAGACCACGTCGTATCGAGTTAAAAGGTTCGGACGGTAAAAGATATCTTTTTATGTGTAAACCTAAAGATGACTTAAGAAGAGATTTTAGATTGATGGAATTTAATGATATCGTAAATAAATATCTTCAAAAAGACCCAGAATCTCGACAGAGAAGACTTTATATACGAACGTATGTAAGTATGATATGTTACTTGTAAGTGATACTTAATGACTAATTACTGTTGAATTTAATTATTTGTAGAGTGTTGTACCGTTAAATGAAGAATGTGGCCTTATTGAATGGGTACCTAATTTAGTTGGCTTTCGTCCAATCATCATTAATCTGTATAAAGAAAGAGGTATTGCTCTGACAAATAAAGAATTAAAAACTATGTTATGTGGTAAGTGTGCGAAAGAAATTCTTACAGTAGTATTTTGTGATTACATATTACTTTTTTATAACAGGTTTAAAGGATCCGTTAGAAAAAAAGAGACAAGTCTTTCTCGAAAAATTGCTTCCACGTCATCCTCCAGTCCTTGGAGATTGGTTTCGTCTTACTTTTCCAGATCCATACGGATGGTAAAGTGCATTTATTTATTTTATAGTTTACGTAATTTTATCATAATAATTTTCATAGCCAATACTCAAAATTGTATTTTCCGAAATAGGTACGAAGCTCGTACCGCATACATTAGGACTACCGCTGTGATGTCGATGGTGGGATATATACTTGGACTTGGAGATCGTCACGGAGAGAACATATTATTCGACTCTAAATGTGGTGATTGTGTTCATGTTGATTTCAATTGTTTATTTAATCGGGTAAATAACAATTTCTATATTAATTAGCAATCTTTTTACTCGATACATTTTCTGAAGTGTATAATTTCCAATTTTACAGGGTGAACTTTTTGATTGGCCAGAAAGAGTGCCTTTTCGTTTAACACATAATATGGTTGATGCTATGGGACCACTAAAAATAGAAGGTCCGTTTAGACGTGCCTGTCAAATAACTATGAGAGTCTTAAGACAGCAATCAAGTACATTATTAAGTGTACTTACTCCATTTGTATACGATCCATTAGTTAGCTGGAACAAGAATCAACCAGGGGAGGCTGGAGAAAAAACTAATGAAAAGGTATAACGTTCGTACTTTGAAATTCTCTTTAAAAATATTATCAGTTATAAGAATGAAAAATTTCTTTTAGGCAGTGGAACATATAAAGAACATTGAACAACGTTTGAAAGGTTTAATTAGATCTCAGGGGAAAAAACTGGACAACATTGCTTTACATCTTAGTGTCGAGGGACAAACTAATCATTTGATTTTAGAAGCTATGAACATAGATAATCTTTGTCAAATGTATTTTGGATGGGGAGCATATATGTAACATTTAACAGTACCTGTCAATTCAGTTATGTACAAGCTTTTTACACATCATTATTTTCTGTATTTAAATTTTGAAGGACCATAAAATATGAAAGAGAGGTACTCAAAATCTGTAAGTTGTATAAAGGCTTATTAGATGATTACATGTAAAGACTGGATGGTATAGAATGTACAGACAAATATTTTGTAATTATAGAAACAGTCTAAAAAGATATTCATGACATTATACCGCATTGAAGTTTTCTAAATGCATCACATAAAATTTTCCAGCTGTGATGCAACTTGGTTTCTGACTCCTTAATAACATCATACATATTTCAGTCCTTATTGGCACAGATGACTGATACCACTCTATAGAGTACACAGTTTTGCTTACCATGGAACTCTGTTATGATAATTACATTTTTTAAATAATGCATACTTCTTTAAACGTTTTTATTACCTGATAAATGAGTTCATCTCCGGGAAAACAGAATAGTAATAGTTGAGAAAGTGCCATGATTAAATAAGAAAAGTATTTCATCAATTTGGTACTATCTGTTAAACCGCTCTATAAATATATCATATATGTAATATGCATAAATATATTAGTATAAATATATATTTTATAAATAATATATTGATTTTATACTTACAGTGCTAACTTGCATACCGACCAGACAAATTATCATAGTACTAGATATGGTTTGTAAAAGTAGTATTAGACTGAAATTTTTTTCCATTATCTCACAAAACCTACAATAATCTTTATTGTTGGTGATTAGAAGTAAACTCATTAAGTATATATAAATTTACATTTGATATTAATTACCAAAGGATTACATGATGGTACTTAATACTTTGTTTTAATTGATATTTTATATTTTGTATAATATTTTGCGATATTTTCTGCTGATATTGAAGTTGGTATACCTAAAATAATTTATTATTATTTGCTAACTATTACATTCTGTCTAACTTATTTTAACATACTACGTAAAAGCAATATGTAACATACCAAGTTAAAACTCGTGTTCAAATTTTTTAAATTTTCCTGCAACGTAAAATAATGTCCACATGTGTGGACTAAAGCTGTAGCTATCAAAGTATCAGTTGCCAATATAACCAAAGCACAGGCAATACTTGCCATTATTTGAGAGATGTAAATAATCTGTTAATTTTATAAATATTATCCGTAAAAGCTTTCCATGATATTTAATAAAATGATTCTATCATAACTTATTAAGTATACCTCATAGAGTGGGGTTTCATAAAAAGAACCAGGATATAATGCAAGAAAAGGAAAATGTTTGGAATTATTCCCAAGCATTCCTTTATATTCCAGAATAAATATATCAAGCAATGGTAAACAGTAAAATATTAGCAAGGCATTAAATATTAGGAATAAATACCCCTTTGTAATATTTCTGGCATGTCTATACGAATGTATACATGTAATTATAATTTTTATCTTTGATATTAGCTTTTAACTATATTATTTATTTTTCACTTACATTGCATATTTTTCTAGACATCTATAAAATGGATTGCTTGCTGCAGACTGCCAAAAATCCGTTAGTAAAAAATGAATAAGAGTTTCTATATTATTACTATTTACAGTGCATGCCAATGTTTTTAACATACCAAGTAACATCATAAGTAACACAGAACTATAATAACGGCGACATTGATTGGTATCATTTAGGTAACTTTTAAATAACATATGTATTTACAGCTTTCTTTCTTATACAGACCTGACTTCCAAAACAATGCTAAGATCATTCCAGTCCTGATAAATATGTGCTATTTGTGGTATAACAATTAACATGATGCACGATACACAAAAAAGACTACGTGTTTTATTTGTTGGATAAAATCCAACTATATACAAAACTTTTTGATTTATGGATACATAGTATTTTACATCCATTACATGAAAAGATATTTAAAAATATTTTATTTTGTAAATTTATTGGACTTCTTACAACAATACGAATACAAGTTTCTCTAGAAAGATAATTCTGTAGTATAGGTAAAACTAGATAAATGAAAAGATCTACTTTTATGTGTGATCATTATTGACATTTGATTGCCAGGTTTAAATAAAACATTTGATACACACTCTTTCATAGAGGAAGTCATAAGATAAATTATACTCTCCGGTAGATTCGGATAATTATTTCATTTTTATTTCAAGTACTTTTCTAAACCTCTAATATGTCAGGAAATTAGAAAATCAATATAGAAGGTGTGCATAAAAAATGGTAAGAATGATTAATGATTTCCTGGTATCTAAAACCACTTTAAAATACCATGTTTTTTTAATAGCATTATTTTCCTACCTTTTACCTGTGGGTAGAGGGAGCAAAAAAATAATTATACCCTATTATAGAAATTGACTGCGATCAACATACAGTGGCAAATATGTAAAGAAAAAAAGCATAGAGACAAAGAAAGGTGGAATAGAAAACTTAGAATTTAATTGTGAACACACAGCCTTTTATGGTAGGTCTTTATAAAAATCTTAATACACTTTGTATACATCAAAATTTATAAAATTCTCGCACATGCATTGTACATCTGTTATAAATAAAGGAAGTAATTATCTTTAATGTTTTTACATTTTGAACCAATGGCTAGGATTAATTGTGCAAAATGTACTGTACAGAGATAACTTCATGGAAAAGTGGGTAATTACATGTAATTTAAACGTTTAAGGACATTTTCTTTCCACTTGATTTTTACCACTTTCTTCATACTCTTGACTGGATATCCACATTTGTTGAAAAGTGCCTATGGAAGCTAATATCGAACCACCAATCCATGCTCCAAATCTTCTCTCAGCACAACCATTTGCACTTATTAATTTTAATCTCATACTGGATGGTATTCTCATAGACAAATCTCTATTAAGACGTTCAGGGAAACCCTAGGACATAAAAAAATGAATATTAAATTAAACAAAAAACTTCATTTTTAATGATATATCAGTACTTCATTCATAAAGATAATCTTACCTGTATAAATGAGTTACCACCTGTAACAACTACACTACCATAAAGTGCTGGTCTTACATCTACATCGCACATACCAACGCTAGTTGTCACAATGTGGCCTACACCTAACATAGTATTGCCAACCATACCACCACGCATTTGAACCATGCTAGGGTCAAATAATGCTTCTGGTATTCGAAATCGTTCACTTCCAAAATCCTGAAGCATCACATAATTCATTGTAATTGTTATAAATGTTAATCCTTCCAGATAATTACCTGATGATAACCAGTTGGAAATTCATACTGAACAGAAGGTATCGTGGAGACTATTTTTTCATCAAAAGGAGTCTCTGAAACTTGTAATACAGTGGCTTGAAAATCCTGGATAAGTTTCTTTACCATATAGTTATGCCAGGATTTAGTAACTTCGGGTAAACCCTTTTTTTTCACCCATCGTGGCTTATCGTGATCTTTTACTACTTCTTTACTACCCACCATGTAAGAGGGAGACAAATCAATGTCATTGTCCTATTTTCATTTAGGAAGAATAATCATTTTGCTTTCTTAATTTAAGGTATTTAATGAAAGTAAAAGGATTTTTATACCTGTAAGTATTGTCTACACTGCATACTTATGTAATCCCCACCGAGTGGCGATTTTACAATAGCTTGCGTTAAAACAAAACCATCTTGCACTGGAACAGCCGAAGTATGAGTGGCGCCGCTATCGACAACAATACCAGTTGCTCTACCATTTGCAAATGCAGCTAACACAGCATTTTTTACAAGAAAATATGCTGGTACATTATATTTTTCAAACATTAGTTCGGTTAACTTTTCTCTTTTACTACGTACATTCCATGGAGATTCGGAAAATAAGACTGGATGATATTCTGCATCGGATTGAATAACTTTAGAATACGTATAATCCAATACCTAAACAAACAATAACATAAATTTAAATAATTGAACATTAATACGAAATTATAGAGGTACCAATCTTAGAAAATGTTACTTTTTCAAAATGATCCCAATCTTCGATCATACCATCTTTCATATAGCTTACAACTTCCATATTTTTACGTGGAACATGAAGAATGGTCGTATCGATATAATACTTGGTCCCTGACTGAGTAATATTGCTATCTGGTTTCTTGTCATCTATGTCCATTGGTTCGACTTTAGTAGCTGTACTATTTGCATCTTCCCCTATACCTACAACAGCTGGTATTTCAGCCTTTGGCGTATCCTCCTGAGCATACCCGACTCGTAAAGAGTGATGTCCTAAGTCGAATACTAAAGCTCCAATTTCATCTCCCCCATATAGCATTCCTCCTGACATTGTGGCGAGTTGTGATACCTTCAATAAGATTAATAACCTTTAAATCACCGGTATTTCATCAAGAACAAAATTAATAAAAAAACAACTGGTACAGTATGAAGATATTTTTTAAATACATCATTATATTTATAACAAGTATATAACATTTATAGAGCGTGTCGGGACATTATTCAAGAGTGCTTAGTCAGTGTAATATATATATATCACCTATGTTGACACAAGGTCACTATTATAAAATATACATCAGTAAAATAGCTTACCGTACAATTCTTTAAAAAAATTAAGTCAAATGATACGACCACATAAACGTTTATTTACGTCCTTTTTTTGACACGTTAAACATAACCTAAGATTACTATAAGACGCTCACGGTAGCCATGAATGTCGTGCATCCATACATTCCAAGCAATTTGAACGTAGCGGATTCAACAGCCATCTACACATTTCGATAGTATTTACATACGTTGTATAACAAAAAAACACTACTTATCTATAATTAATTTATTAACATTAAACGAATTAAGTTGTTTAAAATATTAAGTATAGCGTTACGATCGTGTACAAATTTTCCTTTAAATTTGAAACTATCTCAGCTTATTCAAATACCACAAACGATGTTACAAACACCCCCTGTATAAAACGAGAGACAGCAAATATCAATGAACTAATTTTGAAAGTAAGATCGACAAAAAAAAGTTAAATCGCGAGGACAATTTATCAAAATAGAAATTTCGTCGATGAGAAAAAAATCAAATTAAACCGCGACGCGCGCGCATCGAATGGCGTGGCGTGCCGGCATGTGGCGCTTCGATCACCGCTCGTCCGACAAAATGGCGTCGACGGGGTCAGATCGTCCGTGGACTCGAGAGAATGCGGAGGTGTACGTACGTTCGTTAGCCATGTTCCGCTGTGATCGTGTCAGAAGCGGATCATCGTACGTCCTGCGAAAATGATCAGGTTTACCGTCGCGAGATCCGTGATTTTGGCAGGCGTCGGACGGTGAGTCCACTCATTGTAACGAGAAATGTGTACCGCCAAGAGGACGGGGCAAATCGTGTGAATGTGGAGAGATCGCGTGAAGGAAAGTAAAACGGGGTGGAAGAGTGAGAAGAGGAGGAGAGATTTTACACGCATCGGAGTCTGTGACACCCGCCGTGCCCGATGGAGCCGCGTACATTCACCGTCCCGTTGGCTTTGTTGACATTCATCTTACGAGGTAAGAACGAGACATCGCTTTTCTCTGATATATTCTAATACCATAAGAAATCTATCGTTCACCGTCAGTTTTCACCCTTTACAAAAACGCATCTACAAAAGCATTGTGTTTATTTCTCCGAGTCTTCCTATACAAAACGTACATACACATATACATATACACTCGCATTTTCTGCTTCTCTTTCTGCTGACTCTCCTTCCTTCTCTCGTTTCGATCGCGTCGTCGACTCTTTTGACGCGAGAGAAGGAAGGCGAGAAAAGGCGTCTTGCCAAGGAGTGTGAGAGTGACACGAGCACGATATATACCGTGAGAACCTTCTATCGAACGGGATAACAAAAAAAAGAGTTCACTATACATATATATATACATCTATATTTTCATACGAATCCTACCTTCGATCGTCGTAAAATTCGATCGGTACTCCCGGTACACCGCGAATTTCTCTTTTTCTTAGTACCTTTTTACCCTCTCCCTCTGTTCTCTCCTGTACTAGCTTTCCCTGTTTGCGATCGTCTCGACGCAGTGGTAGGCAAATATTTACGATGCCATTCTGCGATTTTCTGTTTGCTAATCTCTTAACGAGGGAGATTACGTTAGCGGAGGAGGACGCTTAAAACTCTCTTCTCCCCCCCTCCTACTCCCATTGGTGGGTTCGCGGGTGTCGCGATTCTACTGTTTTTT
>JAIFRP010000090.1:482642-495224 GCA_032403825.1 Odynerus spinipes | reverse complement strand
GAGAGAGAGAGAGAGAGACAGAGGAGCGAGAAGAACCTCCAGACAAGGAATTATGTTCTTCCACAATCTCTCCCATCGTACGCCATAAAACTGTCCCCGAAAGAGCGCTTCCCCTCTCTTCTTTTTTCTATCACCGCGTAGTGACCAATTCACAAGCGACGTTAAATCGTCTTGTATCTTGGTAACGATCGCGTAGGAAGAGATAGAAGAGAGGCGAGTAAACTGTATTGTATTAGAACAAAGACCCCTCTCGTCGACACAAAGGCAATAAGAGCTAAATTAGAAGGAACGGTTAGAGACAATGTAAATACATATTGCAATTACTATAAAGTACTCCAATTTATTGGATATTAAATTAACGCTAATCGTATCGGCACTTTATATGTATGTATATATATACACCTAACCTATTCTTACCGTAACCGGTCAGATGACCGGTTATGAAATACAGGTCATAATTTCCGGAAAGGAATATAGATAATTGTCAACTTAATACAAGAAAAAGAATACACGGAATAACTTTTAGATAATAAAACAACGATATATTTGTATTTTGATTTTTAGCAGGTTTGTTGCTGGATGCTGCATTTTACATCAAATTTTACAATCAGTCACTTAATCGGGCGTGGTACGGTTATTTTTAAGCCTACAACTCGAATCCAGAATTACGATCGGTCACCAGGTAGATAAAGTAGAGTCGCGATACGATGGCGATAGTACAAGCGATTAGGATTAATAGAAGTAGGGTTATAAATACGAGATAGGAGATATTGAAAGAGACGAATTTTTTAAATGATTAGATAGAGCGAGCGATCGCGAGATATACATAGATAGGTACGAAGGGTGAAAGAAGGAGAACAAATTCGGGTATTCGAATGGTCTAGTCGGTAAGGCAAAAAAAAGAGAGAGAGAGAGGGGTGGCGTCGCTACAGGGTCGTCGGCCCTTTGTTTGCCCCTGTCTCCATCCCCCTACGTAGACTTCTCGACAAAGGCAGCTTTCTACGTATATACGCCCCTGACACTTCATCCGCCTACACGTGCGTCCTGCGTTCGAATAGGTCACGAAACACACGGCTACGAAATTCGATAGCGTGATGGTGTGTGCGCTCGTCTATGCTTCTCTTCTTTTCTAACGGGTGTCCAGCGTGCTCGTTAAAACTCTCCCCTGCGGGGCATTTGTCGGGCCATAGAAGCTCCCGTTAAATGTACCCCCCTTAGCCGTTAGTCGTTTATACAGGGTGCGTCTATAAGTATCCAGCCAGGTGATATGATTTTTTATCCACTGATTTCGGGGTAGAAAGGTTCGGAAGGAACGTTTGATACGAAGCGAGTAATGCGACGTTAAACATTTGTGTTTCCTGTAATAAATGAATGAAATATTGCGTGGGAATGATTATTAAGTCACCCTGTATGTAATCGCGAAATTATTAGTATATATCAGGAGTGGGGAATTTTTTGTTTTAATGGAAACAGTGAGAAGACCACGTCGATCTCACGCACCCCCTACTTATGTTTTAAAACAAATTACTTTTAGTTTTACCGATTAAACATTTTTAATGAACAAAAAAAAAGATTGAGAGTATGAATTGTAGGCAAGAATAGATGTGGCCGCACAGACGATTTCAGAAAGCTACAGGTTCCCCTTCCTTCGTATATACTATGTATCGTGTTATATCAAGGATCGTAGTAATTGTTCTCTATTTTTCTTTTTCATTGCAGGAGTCAACAGCGGAGGATTGTACTTTACCATTGAGCCGCAGGATGTCGTAGTCGAACAAGGAGGTCCAGCGAGATTGGATTGCGAGGCGGAAAGCGTCTTCGGTCGGCCAACGATACAGTGGCGAACGGACGATGGCACACCGATTACGTTTATCGGAGACAGCTATCGGTAAACTATTAACTTATCCAACGAAGCTCGTCCATCTTCGAGCTTCTCCTCGTTCCCTCATCTCGATGCTCGAAATCTAGCCTCGTCTTCTTCATACATTTTCTTTGTAGATCGCAGCTAGCAAATGGATCCTTGTACATAAATAGCGTATACGCCGGTAGTCCAGAATTAACTGGAAGTTATCAATGCCTAGCATCCGTAGATGATGTCGGAGCGATCGTCTCTCGAACCGCCACGATCAAACTTGCAAGTTAGTAGATATCTACCAGCTAGTTCATAGTTTCCCTTCGGAGTGCACAAGATGAAGATGTTAAAAGATATATATAGATCATATCGTACGAATACACCTTCGTTTTTTTTTCTTTCTTTCTACTTTAAGGTTTGCCTGGTTTTGAGAAAGAACCCCAAGACACTATGGTCTATCGAGAACAAATCGCCTATCTCAGTTGCACGCTTCCGGCCTCGTCTAGCTTATTAAAGATCCAATGGCTCAAGGACGAACGTCCTCTGGTACTCGACACAAATCGCATGACAATTATGCCCTCAGGTACGAACCCTTTCTTTTCCCCGTATCGCGAAATGTTTTTTTTTTTGCGGGAAGTATTCTAACACACGTTTGTTTCGTTCTACAGGCGCGTTGGAGATCGACGACGTTCAGATTCAGGATATTGGATCGTACAGATGTAACGCAAGCGGCTACGGTCAATACAGGCTCAGTAACAAAGCGCAATTAGGATTATTAACTAGCGATATCGGTTAGTTCCCATTACGCTGATCTACGAGTTTGATTGCTTGGTCATTTTTACGAACGTGCAATTTGTAGTCGCATTCATTTTTGTATTTAACAGATCGAGAGTCGTCCCCGCCGATCTTTATTACGCAACCTTCGCAGCAAGTAGCCGTTGAGGGGTCTACCGTCACTTTGGAATGTGCTGCTAATGGTTATCCTAAACCTACAATTTTTTGGCTCAAAGATGGAGTGTCTATAGACTTAGGATCGTTAGACTCTAGGTACGACGAGAAATTTTCTTTGCATTTATTGTTCTGTCGTAACGTGGACATTCTCTTTTTTTTAGGTATCGTAAAATAGCCGCGTCGAGTCTGATGATCACCGATCTTAAGGAAACGGACCACGGCTCGTATCAATGTCGGGCCGAGAACGAGGTTGAAACGTTAGATTCCGTCGCCGAAGTCATAGTGCAAGGTACTCGTATTAGATCGTTAATTTGCATACTCGCCATACGAATGTTCGATATCTTACACTTTGTTCTTGGTATGTTTCAGTTCCGCCGAAGTTTATAAAGAAACCACAAGACAAGGTTGCCAGTGAAAGTCAAGACTTAGAATTTGAATGCGAGATTTATGGAAAGCCAGAACCACAAGTTACGTGGTTAAAAAATGGCGAACGTATTACGGTTAGCGAATATTGGCAAATAATTAATGGGTATGGATCGTAAATTTATATAAATTATCGATAAAATAGGTATCTATCAATTTTCTACGTAGACGGTAAATATCGTTTCTTTTCATTATGGTTTACAGTAACAATCTTAGAATCAATGGCCTTCTCGCGATAGACGCTGGCATATTTCAGTGCATAGGAGTAAATCCCGCTGGTAGTGTTCAAGCCTCGGCACGACTTACGATTAATCAACCTAGTGAGTGCATACCTATTATCGTAGAAACGTAAAGTAACGTTCTTTCATATTTCTTCACCTGTTCCATATAGTTTTTTTTTTTATTACGATCTATCAGTTTATTACTTTCTTATACTTCGTTTTAAATTACATCTATATACACACACGCATATTATTTATTTAATTTATTTAAATCAGAATCACTTATTTTTATTTGTGAAGTTAATTTTATATCTTTTCTTTCTTTTTTTTTCACCCACAACGTTTCTTCCTTAACTGTGCTGCATGCTAACGAATGTATCAAGAAAAAGCAACCGCCCACAAAGCAACGACTCCAAAGTCCGTCCCAAAAAAGAAAGTACTGCTTCATCCGCTATATAATAAGACATGGCAACATCCGAGCACGCTCTTGGGCCACACATTATCGGCATATACGCCGAATCCCCCACTGTCAATCAGTCCCTCCGATGACCCGGTCGATCTTCCAGGCCCGTTCAGATATCCTAACTCCCTTTACGATCCAGATACCCATTTTATAGATGATACAGACAGCATAGAGTCGATAGAAGGAAGCGTACCATCCGCGCCTAGAAATTTGAGCCTTGTCATCGTTACCGCGAGATTCGTTACATTACGTTGGCAAGAACCAGAAAACACAAATGGCGATATCCTAAACTATTACATTTATTACAAGCAGGAAGGTGTACAAAGGTAATTTCGTAACTACCGAGTTTTATGTAATTAGGATTCACACGTGCGAAGGAAATGTTGATAAAAAGTGGTATGTCTATAGGGAACGCGTTATTAACACGCAGCAAAAATTGGAGGCAATGATATCAGGCTTACAGCCAGGTATGACCTATCAGTTTCGAATAGTTGCTCAGAATGCAAGAGGTCCTGGTGCTTCCAGCGAAATATTACAAGTGAACACGGACGAAGAGGTAATTCTCTTTTTTGTTTCGACAAAAACCAACGAGACCTTCGATATTCTTCGAGATCATATTTGATTAAATGTAACAGGCAAATGTACCAGGACCACCGATGAGTTTAGAGGGTCACGCTACTAGCAGCGTGAGCATCGCTTTGTCATGGGACGAACCGCAAATTGTTAATGGACGTATTTCTAAGTATATTATCACGTACACAGAGGTAGGTCTTTCTAAAACTATCCTTTAATTATATATTAAAACACTGGCTAATCATAATTTTACGTTCAATGTTTAGGGAGATTCTGAGGAAAGGACGCGTCAAACCACCAGTACAACGTACGAATTGGTAGATCTTGTGCCTTATACGGAATACAGTATTAGAGTTCAAGCTGTCAATGAAAATGGTCCTGGTGTATTTAGTAGAGATATCGTAGTTCAAACGTACAGCGCGCAGCCTACGCAATCACCCTATAATGTTACGCTAGAAGCAGCTAATTCAACTGTACGTATCCAATACCGGTTAATTAACGTCATTTATAACGGTGATAAAGTATTTCTTATACATATATACGTCTATCATTCGTTTCAGAGTATTATCATAAGATGGGAACCACCGTTAGATGGTCAGAATGGAATTATCACCGGTTATAAAATTCGATATCGTCGACATGATCGGCGCTTTTCTCCAAACACAGTGACAACGCAAGGAAACCAACGATTGTACGTGCTTACTGGCCTCGAAAAACATGTTGTGTACCAAGTTCGAATGTGTGCCTTTAATGTTAACGGAACCGGACCCTGGACCGAATGGATGACCATAGAAACTTATGAGAACGATTTAGATGAAACTAATGTGCCGGGTGCACCCAGTAACATAAGAAGTAAGATTTCTTTTTCAGTATTCTCTTAACTATCGTTTTCAGGCTAGATTAATCGTAATTTTATCTTTTAGCGAAAGCTATGGCTGATTCTATATCGATTTGGTGGAGTCCGCCAAAAGATCAAAGTATTAAAGTTAGGGGATATAGAATTGGGTGGGGTAAAGGATATCCCGATGTTGAGGATCAGATTCTAGATGGAAAGCAACGTTTTTTTACTATTGAGTCTTTAGGTACGTATACTTATAACATTTATCTTGATTTGATATCATAAGTCATTATAATATCAAATTAAATATCAATCTTGACTATCTTATCTCATTTTATTATTTTCTTTTTACTTCAGAACCAACGACAGAATACGTTATCTCTATAAGAGCGACGAATGAAGCTGGTGAAGGACAGCCTGCATACGCAAATGTAAGAACCACAGAACGTTCTGCATCCGAGTATGCTGTGCCTTTGATACCACCGGTTGGCCTCAAAGCTATTGTTCTATCTGCAACTACTGTAGTACTGTATTGGACCGATACGACTTTGCCAAAAAGCCAAGTATGATTCTAGTAATGTGAATATATGATCTTTAATTACTTATAAACAAATTATAATCAATCATTGTATTACCATTGCAGTATGTAACAGATAATCGTTATTACGTAGTACGCTACACGTCATATCATCATAGCAGCAATCCTCGTTACAAGTATTACAACGCTACCGATCTGAATTGTATGATACACGATTTAAAACCTAATACGCAGTACGAATTTACCGTTAAAGTCATCAAGGTATGTAGTTTTATAAAGCAAAAGTTTCGACAAATATTCGGACGCATTATTCTTACACTTGTATATATTTATAGGGAAAAAGAGAATCACCATGGAGTATGGTAGTATTAAATCAAACTCAGGAAGCACCACCAAGCTCTCCACCGAGAGATTTAACCGTTCAGAGTGTCGAAGATCGTCCAACTTCGGTCATTTTACGATGGCAACCTCCCAAACAGCCAAACGGACCAATCACTGGTTAGTATGATGTATTTAATATTAAATATTAAAAATCGTGGGTTTTAATTATAACAAAGTACTTTATTATCAGGATACATAATCTTTTATTCCACCGACAACACCAAGTGGGATCGTGACTGGTTGATCGAAGGTGTGATAGGTGACAAAACTGAATACGTAGTCAAAATGTTACAACCTAGTACCACCTATTACTTCAAGATCCAAGCTCGTAATTCCAAGGGATATGGACCATTTTCGACAATAGTTCCATTTAAAACACCACAAAGTAAGTTTCTCTGCGGTTACTATTCAAACGCTGTACTATCGATGGTCTGTTATAATTTATTATTAAAAAGTCGTTTAATGTGTTGTGGAGTATTAAATCTGGTCAATAATAATTAACTCGGTAATGGTCTTGAATATAAGTATTTCTATGTTGTATGTCAGATGATATCGAATTATTATCATACAGTCTTTTGCGTTCGGTATGTTATGTTGTTTGTACAATGGCGATGCATTACTTATGGTGTCTTTTTTATTTCTTCCTGTGCTAGGCAATGGCATTGATATCTATGATGAATTGCATGTTCGAGGTAAGACATCGTTATCTTCTCTAGCTTCTTTTTACTTGACTTAACGAAGCATGTTTGATGAACGTAGTGGTAGCTGACACATTACTTGTTAATCATTTGCAAGTTGATCACGGAAGAAATACAGATCGGTTTCATTTAAGTTTGTAATGCAAGTTTGTGGCACTTGAGGAATCTTGAAAGGTTTTATCTATGAGTATCTATTACCAAAATTACAGTTGAGTATAATACATGTTGGAATGATGTTTCAGATGGCCGTGGTTTATCCAACATATTGATCTACATTATAGTAGGTTGTTCAGTCGTGCTTATTACCGGCGTAGCAGTGGTGGTCGTTGTCATGTGTTGTAAACGTAATCCAGATTCGCCGGATCGAAAGAAAGGGTAAAATTTGCATTATTTGTAATAATTTACAATTCTGTGGTATCGTAGTACTTAAAAATCTTATACATTTTTTATATACAGATATATGAAAGATGCAAACCCAAAGACTAACATTAAACCACCGGATTTGTGGATACACCATGATCAAATGGAGCTCAAAGCTCTCGAGAAATCTTCTATCAATGGAGAAGCATCTACCAGTGGTGTAGCTAGTAATACTTTACCAAGATCAGGGAATCAAGAGTATACTCAGGATAATGTGCATGGAAATTCCAGCTCGTTGGATAAACGCACATACGTACCTAGTTATATGGGTAAGTCCAGATAAAATTGAAAGTGCAGCATATTGCAACAGGTCGTCGTACACTGCTTTACATGGGATGACAAGGAACAGCGTATTCTTTTTAATCTGCACAAATTAGACGAGTATAATTTGTTTCTTTCGACATAAGAGTACACAATTTTGATAATTTTCTGCATAAACGTAGATCTTTTTTCGAAGCTATCGAAGTACGTTTCGTTTTTATCGTTCTGATTTCGCCATTTGGTTTTCTTTCATTTATTCGATGTTAGGTAACACTGACGAGAAGTGCTCTACCCTGAGCAGACAGCACAGTCGGGGAAGCCACAAACCTAAACTCATAACACTTCCTGTCGACAGTGCACCCGTACATCAGCGTAAGTAGCTTCTCAGCTACGCTAAGTTTCTGCAATACTCTTCATACCGTTACAAAACATATCGTCTACAATTTTTTTTTTTTTCGATATCCGCCGTACATCCTATTATGGACAGTGATCTTTTAATCTTTTGCAGCTATAGCGACTGCGACTCCGATCGTCAATAGCAGTTTGTCACAGCCGACTATCCACAGCACGTGCACCGATGCACCGTCTGTGAGACAAAACTATCCACGTACCGTGGCACAGTACAGTTTAAGTCGAGCGCACATCACGTTAGAGCCAACACCAGAGTCGAGTCCAGATTCTTGCAATATGCCGAGTTCTTATGAACCTTTACAAAGTCAAGTAAGGCATTTGTTTTAAAATATTCAATTTTTTTAGGTACATTATAATTTTGATAGCGTGATATACTACGCGAAGATATATTTTTTCAGTTACCATATAGTCAAAGCGGACAGTCATACAGTGGAGGTAGTCAGTATGCTTCCGGTCACTATGGTAATAGTAATCAACCAGCGAGTAGTACCACAGCATTAGATACTAGTGCTAGTAAAAGACTTCAAGGGCATCCTTTGAAAAGCTTTAGTGTACCAGCACCTCCTCCGCAGTCTGCTCCTTCCACGCCAGCACAGCAAAAGCATGGAGGTTGATTAAAATTCTCAATTAACATTTATACACGTTAATAAACTGTTTCCTTCGTTTATACTTATTTTTTATATTTTATTATTTATAGTGTCACAAGTAACGGTAAGACCGACGATATCCGGCAGTCCGTACAAAAAGCCTCAAGGCTCTACGTCGCAATTAGCAAAGAATCGACTGGCTTCGGTTTCTAATCCAGCGCATACTTCGGAAGAAGTAGAACGATTAAAGGTATAACATAGTGATTATTTTTATTCCTTGAAGTAATTATAAATATTACATGGAAATATTGTCTTCTTAGCCTTCGTATAGCACAGAAGAATTGAATCAAGAGATGGCCAACTTGGAGGGTCTGATGAAAGATCTAAATGCCATAACAGCATCCGAGTTTGAATGCTAAGTAGCAGGTTCCTAAATTTTGTGCCATCCGAATTGGATAGACAGTAACAACGCATTCTCAATGTTAGTACTCGAGAGGTAAATCTGCAATGATGATTGCGTTATGTTATGGCTTTATTGGAGGTTCTTGTTTTTCTTTTCTTCTTTTTTTGTTTTTTTTTTCTATTTTTTTTCTTTAACGAAGTCGTATGTATATGTGATTGACGAACGTCGATAAACGGCGTGAGAATAGCAGTTACTTAATCGGGCAATTAGTATGCTTATCCCAGTGACGAGATATACGAATTATTAAATAATTTTCCTAGTCGACAAGTTTTGTCTCTCCTGTACTAGCATTGCTTTTTTTTTGAGTGAAACTCAAAAGTTCGTACTTGCCAATGTATTCCAACACTGTCGTGCAGTGTACTATTAAGGCGTAAGCATTTCAGTGTTGTGCTATAATTTTGAAGTGCCCACGTGAAGAAGAATAGCCTACAAACATTTTTTTTTTCGTAATCTTTAGAATACGATCGCTGTGCGCATACGGATAAGGACGTAGGATATAGTAATATAAATAATTCGAACCTTATCGAAGGTTCTCATTTGCTTATAAGACATATGAAAGTCAAAGTACAATAATTCAATTGAATCGTATGGAGAAACGAATATAACGTTAAAATTGAGGGTGACTATATTACCTTTAGATGGTATTTGTATGTTTGGTATAAACGATGATCTTGCCTAAAAAACCAAAACCCCCCAAAAAAAAGAAAAGCAAACGGTAATCTAACAATGAACGAACCCCCTCGTACTGTCTCAAGTTCGACGCTATAATTCGTCGTGATTTTTATATTTACCGACTGCCACTCATTCTGACAACGATGATAACATGCGTGCAATTTTTGGTCGCATGAATTTACGGTTTAAAGTATAAGATGGGAATGAAAATATTTTTTCATTTTTGTACCCGTCGGTACATTTTGTAACAGTTTTTACTCTATCGTCGTGACGTATGTTTCATATCCGAAAGAAATGCATAAAAAAGGAAGTTCATATTCTAAGCTCAGGCGTATATAAAAAGTATAAATGGCAAAGCACACACATGTACACTATATCGACATCCTTTACTTCGCATTTTGGAATCAATAGCATATTGCAAAAGTTTTCATGATCTCAAAACTAGTACTCAATATACACGGCAGCTCGTTATGGAATTCTGTTGCATTTATAAGAGAAACATTTGTTGTATTCTTCACGTTGCATTCGTCAGAATAGCCAATTAATATCACGATCTCATTGGGACAGGTTACTTTAGAATTAATACAATAGGCTATAGAAGCGTAATGATTTTTCGAGATCAATTATGTTGCTAGATTCTTACGAGTTAAACGAGTAAGTCTGCTTGTTCTTTTAAATAGACGCGGAGCAAAGTATTACCAACGGGTTTATATTGAAAAATATTTTTGTATAAGATTCTAACGATTCTAACGATACGCGCAAATTTACTTTATTATTAATTCGTAGTCGTCTTATCTCGTAGCGTCGCGTTTAACGAACATTAAAACTTATCCACGTCGAAAATCATCGAGATATTCTAACATTTACATTTCATGTAAGATAATCGATCGCTAACTTATTGATGCATATCCGCTGAGATGCACGAAGATATCAATTTCCTTCCAATGTAATAAGGGCGTGCTTTAGAATACTTACGAGCGACGTCGAATCGACGATTTTTTAAATGGCGAAACCTTACTGCAGAGTAGCATAATAACGGAACGCATAATGCAGCGAAATAAAGACGCTTGGTAGGAATTTCGAATTTATCTACGTCCAACTTTTTTATGCACTTTTGTATTTTCCTAATACACGAGATATTGTACAAAAAGAGACGAAAACGCATACGAAAATATTCCCGATGTAGCATTAAAAAAAAAAAAAAGAAAAACGAAAGAAAAGGTTTCAATCGAATATGTTCGATCCCGTGAATTTATACAAACCGAAGACAGAACTTAGGGATTTTTTCTACGATTCAACGAGCGAGGTCGTAAAAATTTGAGAATTGAGAATTTTACTGACTAATGTTGCTTATACACTGCCGCATACACTGCTTAACGAGGTATTTACCGTCACGCAGGCGATATTGCCTATTGCGATATATTTCGAAGTTTTTGAACCATGTTCTTTTATCGTCGGGATTAGCTCGTAAATATTTATACGAATATTATATGTAAAAAGGCGATAATTCGATCGTAAAGGCTTCGCCTCGGAGATACTTATATCGCGAAAGGGTAATTTTGTATTTATCTCGATGTATTTTTCCAACACCCACGAGCGTACTCGATATCTCTTCTTCAATACATTTTTAAACCGTTTAACGATAGTGCGATTCAAAGTGCTTTTACGATCGATACGAGTGACGAACGCGCGCGTGAGCTATACCGATAAAGAGAACGATTTGTACATTAAGTATACATATATACATATATAAATATTATATATGAAAATTGTAACTATTGAGAGTCGTTAAGAAAAGCGAAGCATTCTTAAGTGCGGGGCCTACGAGGGCCTATGAAAATATTTTACCACAAAAGTATAATTAGTATAGTTATATATATATAGTATATATTTATCTCTATACAAATAATAATTATTTATTGATTCCCTCGTACATCGATCATATCGAGTATGAGCGAATAGTTGTGAAATAGTAAGGATTTGTTCACTCTATCGTTTATCATTTTCATTCGTAATCCTCATCTCGTTTTTGTTTATTCGAATCGACACATTAAGGATGCATAGTATTTCACATTTTACGTTAAGCAAGTCTAATTTCTTTAGTTTTTATGGATGTACATACATAGATAAGGCACTGCCACTCTGTAAGGTAATTAAGTATTTATACATATTATATATATATAGCCATTATTAAATATAATTATTATATTTGTACGATATATCTTAAGGCAGCCATCCCCAATGAAACATTCATAACAAGTGTGTGATAATATTTGTAAAACTTGGTATCCAATAAACAATCTTATGTTCTTTATATAAAAAAAAAGAAACACGTATTCGGAATTTTATTAACGTAATTTTCTTTTTTTCGAAGGCATAGAGATACGGGAGCTGTTAAAGCCATAGCGATCTTCGAGAAATTCAAATTTAGCGCCCCTCTACATTATTGCCCGTCGCGGCGCCACCATCGACGATTTTCCTGTCATCGCCATCTGACGTCGAGGCTACGTTACGCAGCGCATTCAACAATAGATAGAGCCACGGGTCGAGTCACCGTGCGTGTTTGAAAAACAGGCAAAGGACAACAATACACGGCCGGGAGTGCGGTGAAAATCGGTGAAATGGTGGAGTTGTGGTGTGGGTATATTTAGAAGCGGGTG
This sequence comes from Odynerus spinipes, assembly GCA_032403825.1. NCBI lineage: Eukaryota > Metazoa > Arthropoda > Insecta > Hymenoptera > Vespidae > Odynerus > Odynerus spinipes. Next base: position 482,812 of record JAIFRP010000090.1, on the reverse strand, counting down.
AGTACTAGAATGAAAATTGTAAACGCATTGCGAGAAATCATCGCGCTCGGACGTTATGCCATCGATGTCATTGAATCGAAAGAGGGATTTTTTTACGTTCCTCCTCCGATTATGTACCACGGAACGGGAGAGACAGAGAACGAGAGAAACGGGGGGAGAGAGAGAGAGAG
>JAIFRP010000090.1:438739-463008 GCA_032403825.1 Odynerus spinipes | reverse complement strand
GTAAAAATATTTGCGAAGTTCGCAAACACGAGGAGTCAGATTATCCGTTAGGAGTCAGTATCTTCTTGATTGAACAAATTTTTTATGGAATTGAACTAGTTCACGGAAAATCCTTTCCATTCGATCAGCGTAAAGTGAATTTTCCAAAATCTCGTCGAACATATTCGCGATTCGCCACAAACAAGATCAACAACATAGAAATAAATTCCTTCGAACCCTAGAGGTAACCGCGAGCCTGGAAACAGAAATAACAATCGATCGTCCTCCTCTCGATACGTCAAAATAATTCGGAAACAATGCCCGTCATTATCACGCTGATCGCTCGACTTTGCTTGCCCGGGAAATGATTAATCGTCGCGAGCTAGTATCGAGGCTCATTATAGAGTCCATTTATTCGATTACGAGTTGCGCTCGCGCCCACTCGAGGTCCGGAGCTCGAGAAAAGCGAGCTTGATGAAAAGAGAGAAAGAAAGAGGAGGGTGAGTTTTGACTCCAAATACGACGGAGGAGAATTTTGCTGATGAGGGAGCTATAGAAAAAAGGAGGAAAAAAATTAACGAAACGAGAAAAAACAAGAGGAACGGAAGAGAAAGGGTAGTGAAAAGAAGGGGGGGATGAGACTGGGGTTTGGGGATGGGGGTTGAGGTAGAAAGGGGTTCGGGAGAGTGGGTAAAGGAGCGGCCTGTTCAAAGAGTACCCAGATATCCTTATTCGAATGTTTAACACGCGGAGGGTGGCCGATGCGTCTGTCCAGGGAGAGTAGGTCGTTTCCATGGCGACAAGGGGTGCATCGGACTGGCACGTATCGCTAAACTGTACGTACCCCCCTGGCGGCCTCTAACCTAACCCCCTTTTCATCCCCCTTCNNCTCTCTCTCTCTCTCTCTCTCTCTCGCTCTCGCTCTCTCTCACTCTGTCTCTCTTTCCCAGCTCCTGCGGAATATCCTGCTGTACCGGCCGCTGCCTCTTGCTTGCCTGGGCTTATCCTTCTCCCGTGAATAATTTTTATTTTTTATTATTAAAATCGAAACGTTCTTTTATGTTCCGTTTGGCGAAGGATCCTTTGTTTGGTACTTTTGAGGTTTTAATTGGAAGTAGAGGTTTATTATAGGTTTATTAAGCGAATTCTCGACTTTGATGTTACGCTTGAAAGTATTCTATATTGGAGAGAACCGAAAAAAGGGGAGTTTTGGAAGAAAAGTTAGGAGAGAGAGATTTACCATAGATTTATTACTAGTGATTACGTAGGGGCTCTTAAATTTTGTTATATTTTGAAATATGTTAAAGCGAAAAAGGATAGAGATATTTTGACGGAAAATTTAGGAAGATGAAGTTTATAAACTTTCGAGCTCGATATAACATTTAAAAATATGCCACGAATTGGGAAAAGATTGAAAGGAAAATTCTGAACCGCGACGATCAATTTTCGTAGCTGCGGGTCGAACGTTGGCGTCCCGTTGTAACGTTCGTCTTTCAAATTTCGGACGATAACGTCGGCGATAGATCGAACGAGTTTTCGAGTCAATTTTGTGCCGGGGAATTGGGATGAAAATGGAAAAGGAGAATTTGCGGGGAATTCGTCGAATATCGAGTGCTGCTCTTTCAATTTCTCCTCTATCACTCTGCATCTCTCTCTCTCTCTCTCTCTTTCTTTCTTTCTTCGTATATACGTATGCATAACGCGGAGGGTGCGTAATATCGATCAGCAGCTTTATCGCGTTGGGCTTTTTTAGGGACACGGAGAAAACATTTGCGTAACAGAGTACGGGAAGGGTATTATTGGTAAACCGAGCGCACCCTTCGGCCTTTCCGTTCCTGCTTCCGGCGAAACGCGCTGCTCGTGAAATAGCTCGGCCGTCGTTACAATGACGTTCGTTTCTGAATCATCGACGATTTTGAAAAGACTCTTTTTCGCGCGACGACGCATTCTTCGCACGCGAGAACTAAACGATCGATGATAACAACAGTCTCCAAAAAAAAAGAACTGCACTCGCAACGTTCTATTATGTATAGCTGTTCTACAGTCGCGATGGTTTATCTCGAGTTATTGCAAGTTTATTTAAAAATCGTTAAATAGGAAGTTTGAGTTAAAATGGATTAAAGTAAATCGAAAAGAACACAAGTTCTTAAAAAGAAACGTGCGCGCGTTGCACCTGCCTTATAGTCGCGATGAGTTATCTCCAATTGTTATACGTTTATTTACAAATGTTTCAAGAAAATATCTTCAAGTAGTTTAGAATAAATCAACGGGAAGAAGGGTTCGAAAAAAGTCTATATCTCAGAGTTTATCTCAAATATCACTGATTTATTTTAAAAAATTATTAAATACAATACCTTACAATAGTTTATTCATATTTCCATAATTATCATAAAAAGCACTATCATATCGATCTTATTTCTAGTCACTCGATATTATATAGATACTCGATAACCAAAACGCTACTCTATATCTATTCGCATCGTTTACACTACACCCTATCTCGCTCTGTTTAAACAAATCTGCTGTTTAAACAAATTCGATACCGTCCGGTCTGCATTGATTTCTCGAAAAACTTTAACCGCGAGCCTGGTGCGGGTCCGGCCGCCACGGGACCACGAGGATCGATATCGAAAGTGTTTTTTGTTAAAAAGGACACCCCGTATTATTCCAGGGGATGCAGGGGTGCACGACCTAGATACGCTTGGGCGTGTTATATGGGTCATAGACACCATTCGCGGCCGGTCACAGGTACGCTCTTACGTCACAGTATACGTGCACCTACGTCCTACATACGTGTCTCTCCCCCCCCCCTNNNNCTCTATGTATGCGTGGTAGCGTGTATGCGCATGCACATCTATATATATACATATACATACACGTAGATGCTACCCCCGGATTATAGTAGTTTCCACGGGAACAGGAATCCTCGAATATGGGACAAAAGGGAGATAGTGGTAGATATCGGAGGGAGGGGGGACTTTCCGGCCGGGTAGTAAACGCTAACTTCGCATCGTAGCTTTGCCCTCGCCGTTAAACGGATTATCATTAAAGTGGAAATATCTTTAACGGGTGTAGGGAGACACTTCGGGGCAAATAGATGAGAATCGTAGAGCTGTTTATTTTTTTTACTTATTTGGGGAGAGTATAGCGGTAGTTTTATTGTGACGTATTTATTTCCTGTTATGAGTTCGAAAATAATGCTGGTTGTTGGAGCGAATCGAAGGGTGTTCTTTTTTTTGTTTTGTTTTGTTTTGTTAATGGAGAGGGTGGAATTAGTTGGTTATGTCGAATCCATTTTTTTGACGATGAAACGAATTTTTGGAATGGTACGAGATATTGTGGAGAGTGAAAGGATATTTTAGTACTTGTTAAAAAGGAAGAGATAAATAAGTATTTTATTTAATATAAGTTCGTAAAAAATGGGCCCATGGGAATAGAAGACCAATTATTATTACGATGATATGAAATCTTTTCGTTCATTCTCATAGAAATTTTCTACACACGAGAATAGGTGGATGTTAAATAGTATTTTATCCTTGAATCTATTCCATCCCCGATAATACCGATAATTTATCGTACAAGTATATTATTAGCGGCGGTTAATATCGACGCGGATTTCCATTCGGTATGTTATATTAAAATGATTCAACCGACATTATCATCGCTGGAAATTATTTCGCGTATTATGTATAGATATATCTTCTCGTTAACTTTATGACGCGAAGCTGATCCAATTTGTTTCATTTCTGCGTGACGACGTCGAGGAGGAGCGAATGAAAAGAAATTCATGGGAGAAGATCAGTGGGAATATTTGACGTTATCAGAGAGAAACTGGATGAAATTGTAAAAGGGAAAATGTAGAAAGACAAAATTCGTTATTCGTTGTGCGGGACTTGTATTTCGTTTTATCGATTTCTCGATGGAGACTGATTTTCTCTCGCTCTTTCTCTCTCTTTTTGTTCTAAGATCTACTTTTACGCTTTTTACTATGTCAGCTATTAGGAGGGGACAGATATTACAGAGGAATCCTTCTCTCTGCAATTTTTCATTCCGCAAATTTCAACATTCCAAACGAATTTCTGAAACTAGCACGGCACGAATTCTGCATTTTATCTTTTTTTTTTTAAGGGAAGACAGTAGTTTTTTCGAATTTCTGTCTCATTTTTCTATTTTTTTTTCCATAAAGGGAAACGTTATTAACTTATCTCCGGTTCGAAACACGGAGAATTCTTTCGAATTTTTTATAAAGCAACTTTTTCCCCGTGTAAGACCGCACAGGGTGCGAATTTTTTGACCTCCGTGGAATCTTCTGTTTTTTTTTGGTCTTATTTAAACCACGGGATTTATCCCGCTTCAGTTTTCTAATTTTATTCCAACTTCTCCGAGAATATCCCGGTTTCCTAGTAAAATTATTTTCCAGGAAGTACATTTAAATTCTTCCGCATACGCAAGGACACAGCAGGATGGAAGTTTGCATTTTATTTTTCTCGGGAAGAGATGGACAAAAAATGGGGAGTGACTGAAATAAAATCAGTGTTAAATAAAACAATAATTAAACTAAAATTAAACTTATCGTTAAATAAGATTAAATAAGATAAAACAAGATATAACGATGATTGAAAATCGATCGTGAAACTTTATAAAAAAGTAGAAGAAAAAAGACTCTAATAGAATAGAATAGAGAAGAATCCAAGAACAAGTTTTCATCTCGACGAAATTGAAGATCAGCGGAGCAAACGCTTCCGTAAAACGACTGCCGCGTAATAAATTACTAATCTAGCTCAGAAAGAATTCTATATCTCTTTTTTAGCATCCATCCTATATCTGTTTTTTTTACGATCGCGATGATCACGTCACGGTCATTAAAAACCGTCGAGCTGGACTCTTTCTTTTTCTAGTTACTTCGCCAAACATAAATCTTCATTTCGCTTCGTTAAAAGAACTTTCGTTCGAATTATCGACGCAATGTGCACTTTTATCCGTCCAACCGTAATTTAATCGTAAACCTACCGGATTTCCGAGAAAAACGGTCTCGAAGTCGTTCTAGTTGAAAGAATCAGACGAAAGGAAGGAAACGAAAAGAAAAGCAAGAAACTAGAAAAAGAGAAAGAAGGCACATCGTGGAGTCGTTAAAGCTTCACGATGATATCTGTCGCGTGACACAAGAACTGCATAGAAAATTTGTTCACGTTTTTTACTATCTTTCTCTTTCTCACGTGCATAAATTCGCGATCAAACGGACGAGATTAGTTTACGTCGACGAATTTCATCCTGGGAATTGGTAATCAATACTTGCTCCTCCTCTACGATTCCAAGTGATTATCCTGGGATTATGGCAGATTTTCGCGTATCTCGTTATAGCGAGTGGTCAGTGATCTGCTCGATATCTTAACGGATAGTCGATAAAATAAATCGGATTCTTTTTCGTCCGTTTTCAATCGACGCTCTCGATACCTGAACTTCTAAATAATTCAAAGCAAATTCATCTAATATTTTATACGTATTTTCTAAAGCGTTGTAAACATTTAGGGGACACGATTATTAAAAATATTTTAATATATTTATCGCATAAAAATTATTGTTCAACGGGTACTCGTGACCCTCTATTTTATCACAGCGAGGTAGATCCGCCATTTTGAAAATTTTCTGCGCGTGAAAGATGAGAAATCACATCTTATGTAAGAATTAAGAACTGAGCGCGTACCGGAGAATACAAACGAATTATTTATTTCGAAAGATCTCGATAAAAACTGAATAAAAAAGTAGGAAATATCGTAAGAAAAATCAAAATTTCCCGCCACGTGTAAAGCATCTAGCTTCGTTCACCATTTCGTAGTCACGTGGCTTCGCAACACATATGCCATGTACCCTGATTCGATTTAGCTTTCCCGCCGCTCGTATCTCCAGATTTTCCTCTTTTTTTTCTCCCATTCCCGATGAAAGTTCTCGCCGAAGGCGTTACGATAAATAAATCAAAAACGATTCTCCGGACTCGTCCCTCGTTTCGCAGCACGTGACGGAGAAATCTTATTTCGAGGCGAAACGCAAAGTGTTTCGCGGAAAAAGCTGTCTCGAGAAAAAAGCAAGACGTTCGACGAACGATCGAAGTATTTTATTTTTTCTTCTTCTCCGACGTTACGTTTGTCTTAACCTCTTGACTACCACCCACCATTTTGTATTCAATTAAATGCGTGAAACTTTCGAAGTAGCTTAAGTAAGTATTCGTGAAGTTTAAAACAAATGTTTTAACTCGAAGATCTAATCTTTTTGAATGTCCGATTTTTATGAATTAATAATTCAGCCGACAGATGGTGCTGCACTGTTTTCGTAAGCCAATCACGGAGTACCCAAGCGCGGGATTTTTCTCAAGTTTGTGTTCCACCAGTAGTACGTAGGTAGTCGGGAGGTTAAAGAACAAAAAGAAAAAGAAGAAAACTTTCTTTGAATTCTTTCGATTTACGAAGAACTCGTAGTCCTCCCCCTGCCTGTTTTTCTCACAAGAGCATCATCCTTCACGACTACGATATAAAGGGAATCTTCGTTCGTCGTAACATGGTAGTAGCCTATGTTTAACCTATCGTCGATAAGTATCCCAAAGACTTTTTTTTCTCGAGATAAACGCGTTTTCACGTTGAACAAGGTAACGCGATACTCGATATCTGATATTTCCCGGCTTCTCTTTTATGCTATCGGTTCGACGAATCGCTATTAGAATCTCCCCGTCTTTCTCAATCTTTTTTCTCCCTTCGTCGGTCGAATGATACGACACTTTGTGTGTTCGCTTACGTGGATACGTAATCACGCGATGTAGAACGCGTAAGCGTAAGTACTTGCAACAGAATGCAACCTAAACGCGTTACCCTTTCGTCTCGTCGCGTCGTCTCGCTTCATCATCATCTTCCTCTTTTTCATTCTATCTATCTTTCTCTCTCTCTCTCTCTCTCTCTCGCACTCTGTTCTTCTCGCAGTATTTTCCTGGCTCGCAGCCCACGTAATTCTCGAGGCACTCTTTTTTTAAGCCGATCGAACGCGAAAGCCGGACTTTCCCTTCTCTATTTTAACTTGAGCATCCGTTACATACGTAAAGTAAATTGTGTTTATAAACGTGTCTGTATGTGTATGTATGTATATACTGTAAACGTGTGTGTTCGTGTGTGTAGGTACCTGGAAGCGTGCTGCTAAGCGAAGATTCTTTTATGTGTGGAAGATCGGTAGATAGAGATTGGAAGAACAGGAGTTTAAAGACATTTAATGTTTTATTCAAGTAAGATATTTAAAAATTGAAAGAACAGGAGCTTTTAAATACACTTAGTGATTTATTCAAGTAAGATATTTAAAAATTGGAAGAACAGGGGCTTTTAAATACACTTAATGATTTATTCTATTATAGTAAGGTAGGCAAAGATTGAAAAGACAGGAGTTTAAAGACACTTAATGATTTAATCAAGTAATAATGAGATACAATTGAACGCATTCGAGACCAGTGACGCACCGTGTGCGTCGTGTAAATACGCTCGTTATTAATCAGTATTCAAACAAAACGTACGCGTACGCGAAATATTGCAGAGAACATTGTGTGAAATTAAGAAATCACGACGAAAACATTAAAAAACATATATTCGTTTATTATGTCATCACACATTTATGTATATTACAACAAAAGGGGAAAAAACAAGAAGCATAGCAATCTCAATAAACGTGTTCTCGTTTACGGAACAATATAACGCGAAACAAGGTAAACAACCGCAGTCGCGACCAATGTTTATGATCAAACAATTTGATATCGATCAAATACTAAACATTTATCGAAGAAAAAAAAATGAAAAAAAAAAAATTCGACGGTAGCTAGCCGAAGTCAGAAATGAATTTAGATCGCGCGATTACGTCGATACAATAGTATAATAGTAACTAAAAGTGTATGATAAAAATGACGTTAAAGCGAATATTAAAAATATAGGCGCGGTGTACTTTTGAAAAGCTCCTATCCCCGAAAAACGCGTGTTCAGCTTTCGTGTGTTATAAAAACATTTCAGAGATCGGGTCCACGGGGGTTGAACGGTTCTCGGTACGTCCGTTAAAGATACTTTTTAGAGAAGACACGCGCGCACGCGTGCACTTGCCCGACATACGGCCAGGCATATCTGACCTCTCTCTCGCTCTCTCTCTCTTTCTCTCTCGCTCGCACGCTCATTCATCCCCCTTCACCACCGCGCTCCACCGATATCACCTACCCCCCACCCTTTCGACCGAACTGGTGGGCATTGAAGGAGGGGTGGGAGTTGGTGGAGCGCGCCTCTCTCTCTCTCATTCTATTTCTCTCACCCGGTCTCCCTCTCTCTCATTCTCTGTTTCTGTCTCTCTCTCTCTCTCTATCACTCTCTCGCTCACTCTCTCAGTCTCTCGCGCGAAGCGGTCTCGCGTTGACGCATCGTGCATCGTGCTACTCCTCCTGTCTCTACGTTGCGGCTGGTCCAGGTCCCCGTCGTTCGGCAAGACGACATCGGGATCGTCTACACGCGTCGACCTTCCTTCAGTTTGCTTTCTTTGTTTCTCGGTGAAGTGAGGAAAAAGTGGAGGGAGAAATAAGAGAAGACGAGGATCGACGAGTGGATTATTGTAATATACACGGAGAGAACGCGTCCTAATCCTATACGATCAGGAGATATGTTTGCTCGTGCTAGAACCACGTTCTGGATACACCGTGGAGGAGACACAGAGAGATAGCGTGTTTGCTATTTTCGAGACGCCGTGGAGCCCTGCCAAAGCGTGCCTTGCCTTTTTTTTCGTTCCTACTTCTCGTCTTCTTCTTCTTCTTCTTCTTCTTCTTCTCATCGATGGGACAAATGAGAAGGAACCTACCGTTGCTACCGTTGCTACCGTTGCTACCGTTGCCGTTACTCCTCTTGTCTTTGCAAATGTAAGACCAAAGAAGAAGATTCAAAGGACAGGGAGGTCTTTTAAAGAAAAGCCTTTTTAAGTGATCGAAGAGAAGAATCTCGAAAGGGCCAAAGAGTCAGAATCGATAAAGTTTATTTTCACGTAGTACCACTTAGTGCTCGCTGATCTCTCTCGTCGTGCTGTTCGAACGATCGTGATTCATCGATCATAACGCGACGACGTTTCGCGCGTAACGGTGCTTCGTGCTCGCTCGTGTTGTTGTTGTCGTTGCTCTTGCTGCTGCTATTATTGTTGGGGAATATAGCGTGACTCGCGACTCCGTGTGCGACGATTACGATGATATGACACCGAACCTCGGAATTGTCAACGAGGTGTTTAGCGAGGAGGAGAGTGAACTTGTGTGTAAATAAACAAGGAGGAAGGAAAGGTTGATGAGGTAGCGCGAATACTTTGACTTCTCTTCCTTCGTTAAGTTTCTTTCTCTCTCTCTCTCTCTCTCTCTCTTACTCCTCTCTTACTTCTAATCCTAATCTTTTCATATAGTTCGTTTCTCCGTCACGAAAGTCACGTTCCGATCATCGTCCGTGTGAGATATCGTTCGAAATATTCCGGGTAAGTCGATGAACTTTATTCGTTAACCGAGATCGAGTCGCTTTCCTATTCGATTAGCTAATTCGATAGAAATATTCGATAAACAATTGCGTGCCATTAGACAGTAGTGTACCGTGCTACCTCATGGTGCTGTTACATATTATTTCATTTAATTTCGATACTCGAGCAAGGTATCGACTGTTGCCGAGGTTTACGAGCGCATTTTACACGAGTTACTGGAGCTTTACAACTTTCTTCTCGATGTGGTACTGACCTAGCCGAATCGTTCATCGTCGCGAGTCGTGCGGTCTTCGTCGGTTGGAAAATTAAACGGAGCTTGATTTAATTTCTTGATAGAGTTGATCAGTGAGACAGAGGATGGGGATCGATCTTTGTAAAAGTAAGAGAGACAGAGAGAGAACAAAGATATTTATCTATTTATATCCATATACACATATGTACATATTTATATAGATGGATTTGTGTGTATGTGTGTGTGTTTATGCGAACCCACGTTGATTTCGCAGGAACGATCGAAGATCCAAAGGTCTCTTAAAGTTGTTCGTAATTCTCGAAAAGGATTAGATCGAGAAGGAAGGGATGTGAGAATCGGCGAATTAGTGTTATGTCTTGTTTAATTATTCTTTCGAACGTCGGCGATTTCTTCTCGATTTTCTGTCACGAAGATGGGAACCAATTGGAGGTTCGTTGATCTCGTTCTTTGGCTTTTCCGCTCTTCCACTTTCTTTCTGTCTATTTTTCGTGCAAAATTCGACCGCGACAGGAAGTTTCGTCCGATTTTCGAACAGTGGAAATTATTGAAAGCGACACATCCGTTCCTTCCTTTTTTTTCTTCTCTCTTCCTTTTCTCGAACAGTAACTCTTACGATAAGTCACAACGACGAGAACGAGAAAACGTTTTCGGGCCAATAACGGCGAAAGTGTTAACGTTACGACCTAGAAACGCAGATAACGCGCGTGTGTTCGTGAATCTGAAATATGTATGTTCGTTTCGCATTCAAATGTATTCCATTTGTTATACTACCTTTCGCACAGAATCCCCTTTACATTATTCAGATCCGCTCTCGGTAACGTAATTTATTAAGCGAGGCCAATTAGTACGTAGGTGATCGAATAAATCGTTGCGATAAGGACACACACACACACACACACACACACACATGTATACAGTATGTATCAACCGATAAATAGATTCACGGAATGCTTTTATCTTACCCGACAGAATTTAACCGTTGGAGGTAAATAAAATAACAAGGAGAGTCCATTGTTCGCGTCGTTAATTAATTTCGTGTATCCTATCGGTCATCGATGCTGTCGTGACTGATGAGTAACGTCGATAAATTTGTCTGTTAATATCGTTAGGGTCCTGTTACGATAGGAACACAGCGAAAACGAATGTCTTTTCTTTTTTTTAGCTACGTAGGCAACACCCTCGATCGGTTTTCATATTTTTAGATCGAACATCACGCGTTGCTGTTCGATAGCGTTCTAATTTATCAGGAGAATCAGTGACGGTTACGAAAGGATTGTCTTGTGTCTGCTTCCAGAGTGTACGATGTTGGAAGGTGGTCGTGCAGTGATCTGGCTCCTTGTATCAGTCCAACGAGCTGCACGCCACCCGAAAGATACACGTACTAACCCCGTTGCACCTGTTTGAACAAAAAAGTCCACCAGTCGCAGAGCCCTGCACCGTAACCCCATGACGCATTTAACACATGGCCCGCCTGGAGAGTAAGTGTTTTCACGCTCACGGTTTTACTTCTCTCTTTGTTCTATCTCTTTTCTATCCCTCTGCCTAATCCTCCATCCCTAATCCCTTAGAATCTAGCTCGGTCGATGCAAGCCATTTTATCCTGGTCCAACGTCGCTTCTCGAAATTCTTCTAACTCAGGCTTTTGGAGGTTCCAATGAAGTAGACAGCGGGGAATATCTGAAAAGCAGATCCGTCTGATGTTAAATCCCTTTTCCGAGCTTCTATTATCAATTTTAGCCGCTCGCGTGTTATAAGAGACACGAGATGCATTAGGTGATACCACAGACACGATCCAGATAATATCGGGAATATTAGCGAGACATAGTCGAAGTTTGTAAAAAATAGAAATCGTTAATAAAAATATCAATCCTAACGGTTTCGTAGTTCTCGATGATCGTTAATGATTCCAACTCGTTGTTTCAGTACCGAGCATAGTGGTGCATAAAGGAAGCAGGTCGCAAGGTCGACCTGAGAGTCCCACCGTGGTGGTACGCGGAGGAATGCCCTCGTTGCCGTCCTCCAGGCAAGGCCTCGTCCTCGGTGGCTCCACTGCAGCTTATACAAGTGCCTCGGGCTCGGATATGATAGACGGGAATGCCAACCCCACCGTCGGCAGCACTCCCGCACCGAACTCCCACCACCGTCCCACATCATCCTGCCCACCCGATAAATCGGACACCGAAAGCAAGAACTTTCGGAACAGGGTAAGGATCTTTACTTTTCCCTGCTTTGTTGTCGCTCCAAATTGGGTCATGCGGAGGTCTCGTCCGAGGAGTCTCTAATTACTCACCAGCTAGCGGAATATTAAGCAATTATGTGATTGAATGTAATTGCCATTGTTGTTCGAGTTCGAGGCGGTCAGACGTCTTAGTACGGCGATTTTAGCAGAACAGGCAAATCGCTTGTAACTAAAGTACTTTATGGAAAAAGTGTCATCGTAAAAGAGACTGGACTTAGCCCGCTCGATCGACATGTTCGAAGTACGAGCTCTTTAAATAGCTTTAATCTTATTCGGTTCGTTGTTCCGACCGCTCCTCTTTCTACCCGATGATGAAGTAATCTGATCGAGCTTAGCCGTTAATCCCAATTAGCGGGCCACGATGAAACGAGTCGGACGTTTAGGGTACATACATACGTCAGTGCAATCCTGTATCGAGTCTAGCGAATGAACCTATCTCCGGAACGAAGTACTGGTAGAGATTGTGGTGTTAAAGCATAGCTGGTGTCGTGTGTTGCAGGCGAACACGAAAGTAAAACTGCTGGTCAGAAGTCATGCTATGAGAGAGTCAACGTCTCCACCGAGGGAGCCTCACAACAGTCCATCGTCCCCGCACAGCCCGCAGTCGGTCGACGGCGAGAAAAAGTTCACGAGCAGCCTCACAGCGAACTCCACTAACAATTCGAAGCTGAACAACAACGAGTCGATGTTTAACAGCAACCTCTGCGCGGCCCAATCCCCCAAGCAAATGCGTAATACGGCTACGTCGCCCACTTGTCGAGTTCCATCGCGAAATGGTAAATTTATATGATGCTGTTGTAGACTCCAGGAAAGGTGGACCTTTAGATTGCGATCTTCGATGGTCCACGTTTGCTGGAGAATTATTTTCAAATATCGGTAGAAGCTCTTTATGTTTGTCGTCTTATTGTCGTCGTCGTCGTCGTCGTCGTCGTCGTTGTTGTTGTCGTTGTTGTTGTTTCTTGAATTTTTCTTCATCAACGTCTCGAACGAGCACGTATAAAACGTGGGTTGTCGTTCGAACGCAGGTCAATCTAGTCCCTCTCAGGTACACTCACCAAAGAGCATCATCTCTCCGACGAACGGCAATAATAAGTCGGATAATCAACGTTCCAAGATATCGTCTGGCTCGAATATCATACAGAAATGCAATAATTGCGTGAAGAACAATCAAAGCGAGAGGCCGGGCCTCCTACAGACGCCCGTCTCTCCCTCGAAATCCGGTCAGGTTCTCCAGCATTCACCGAAGAGCACGAACTTGGCCCCGAACGCGCAGAACAATCAGCAGAGGTCGGATCAGCGGAGGCCGAATACGCTTAATATATGCAACAACCAATGCTCGGCACAATGCGGCAATACGCTCTCGGTGAGCAGGCCGAGCTCGAGGCACAAGCTGAGGCATCAGAATTCGTCGCAGGGTAGCTTCGATAGCGCGTCACCGTGTTTGTCACGAGGTTGGTGGTCACAGTAATCGGAGATTTTTATTTTTTATTTTATACAAACATTTAGATCGCTTTTAATCCTTGCCGATTTCATACGCAGATAGCAGTACGGAGCTGTACACGGACAGTACTGGAATAGATCTGGAACAGTTCATCGCGGAGACCATAAATCGGAATCAAAAGGATCGCACGGTTCTATTGAAGATCGAGAAGGAGTTGATCGAATTCGCGAAGGACAGGCAGAAGGTTTGTCACAAGTTTCCGAACATGTCGTCGTACAATAGGATGCTGGTCCATAGAGTGGCGGCATACTTTGGCATGGAACACAACGTCGACCAGTCGGGACTGAGCGTGATCGTGACGAGAACGAAGAACATGCGAATACCGGACACTCGGTTCAAGGAGCACATCAGAGACGACCTGATACTTTCCGAGGAACCACGTAGGAGTATACTGAAGAGAGACTCGAACTCGTTCGAAGACAGCTTCAACTTCAAGTCACCCGACAGAATGTCCGGTGATTATTGCCGGCGTAGCAAGAGTTTCGAAGAACGACAGGAACAGTACGAGAGGACCAGGCGGAGGATATTCAAAGGTAGCAGCGGGGAGAGCAGTGAGGTCGCTTCTTGGCCTTATTGGTCGTCGTCCGAAAGCTCTGATGCATCCGCTAGGTACCGCTTGTTATATCCTTCGGATCACGCGAGCAGGTAAAAGAAACTTCGTCGTATACTTATAATATAATAGCTGATATACTTTGATAAAAGGTCTAATCGTATTTAAAATGATTACACGTGTAGACAAACTAGACTGCTGAAAGGCGAATCTTTTGACCCAAGAGAATCCTTCCGTGCTGAAGTCGTACGACCGTCGGTTTCCAAATCGTCCAGTTTCGACGGCTACACCAGAGGCATGCTCTCGAGAGGGGACAGTGTAACGTCCACGCACAGTGCAGGAGCTCGCCTCATGAAACAAGGTTCGCCTCTGATTCTTTGCTACTCGGACTGATTATTGCAAGTTTATGCATTGGCATTTCTCGTCCAGGTAATATAGACACGATTATTGACGATTAAAGATTCGAGAGGTATAATAACAACACGGAGCAGGGATATAACTTTGAACGATGACGATCATCGTACGCTTTATGCGCTTTTATCTCTATCGCTTTTCTGAACCAACAACGTCTGCAGTGGCTAACGCAATTGTAGTTTACTTTCTTCATTATTAGAAATATTGAAGCATGCATTTAGGATTAGAAATATTACTTTGTTAAACGTGAAATTCACAGTTAAATCATCGATTGAATATTGTTCCGGTTTATCGTAGATTCAGGTGCCAGCGTATGTTCGCGTTTAAGTCCATCAAGCAGTGGATACAAATCTCAAAGCCAACGTAGCGATGCTACGATCTCGCCATCGCCATCACCATCGCCCGTAGCTGCCATGACATGTGGCCACACTCAAGTATCTAGTCAGGATCTAGCCTCTCCGGAATCGAGCAGTCAAACGGTGATGTGGGCCGTTACGAGTCTATCAAGCGTACCACCCGGTAGCATCATCATAAATCCCCAAACGAATCAACCGTACACGAATGCCGATGGTTCCATATACCGTTTCGATCCGGAGAATCCGCCGAAGTTCTTCTCAACGGAGAACGAAAGCAACGGGCATCAGGCAGCCCCTAGCAAGCATAACGAAATGTCTGAACCTACCAAAGCTGCCAGGCAGAACGATACCAAGAACGAAAGTAAAAAACGTTCGAAATGCAATAATAACGGCAACAGCAACGGCAACAGCAACGGCAACGGTGTAACAACGACGAACGCTCACGTGACGAACACCGCGACGTCGCCTAGTCTACCGTTCACGCCACCGCCACCACCTCCGCCACCTCCACCACCGCCACCCGCGTTATCGCAGCAGCAGCAGCAGCAGCAGCAGCAGCAGCAGCAGCAGAACACGACTGTCCCGCAGCAACAAACTCTAGTCAAGCCGTCAACGACGGTGCAAACGTGTAGTCATAATCAAACGACTCAACCGTACGCGAATTACGTACCTACCTCAGAACCGTACAACCAAGGTGTCTACCCACCACCAATGGGACAGCAACAGACTGTGATGATGTCCAGCTCTCATCCGACTCAGGGTCAAGCTAGCGCTCCGAGCAATGCCCAGAACGAGGTTACGTTTAATCAGAATCCCATCTATGCCAATTACGGAGGTGTGCCTGTACAGCAAGGATCGATACCGCAATCGAGCGTAAGTAATTCGCTGATAAAGGAAGCATTCGCATGTTCCTGACTGCGATACCATCCTTATTTGATTTAGGACGTATCCGATCTGTCTGGGTATTTTGTGGGTATGAATATCTACGACCAACGTATTGCTGGCGACAACCATTCGACGCCACCGCATACCTACCCACAACCACCGTCATCCTCCAATCAAGCTATGCAAAATGTGCAGACGATGCAACCGAATTATTGGCAACCACCGCCGAACCAAATACCGGTACGGAACTCAAAATGTTTATATAAGGATGTATGGTCACCTCTTGAATGTACATCAGGTATATATACTTCAACCATACGATATTTCTAGCCTCAACAGACGATGTACTTCGTGCCACCACCAGGAACGACGATCTCGGTTGGACAAAATCCGGGAGACAGACAACAGCTACATCAGCAACAGAGATTCACACCGAATTACGCTTTTAATGCGCAGACTATGACGCCGCCGAGTCAGTCGAACAGTAAGTTCGAATTATTTTTAATGATATATTTTTAATAGTCTAATATTTTTAATTGATAATTTTTATTCAATTATCTATTCTTTCTTTTTAGCAAATTACATGAGTAGCTATCCAGTACCTTACAACTCGGTGCCCGCTGTAGCACCAGCACCCGCTGATTATACCTATCAGCCACCAGTGCATATGGTTCCAACGTATTATCCACCAGGTCAGCAGCCTATGCAGCCACCACCGGTTATGTACAGAGTGCCTACACCACCGAATACTCCGACATCCAATCAGGTAACACTAGGATACTTTTTCTTAATGTCTCTGTATTTAATGTTAGAACAATTAAAATTCTCTTCTATTTCTCTAGATGCCCGGGGTACCGTTGATGTATGTGAACTCTGGAAGTTACGCACCACCAGCCATGGTATCCGGTGGGACCTTCGGACATCAGGTCGCCCACAATGGTACATCCCCTGCACCACCTGGCACTTACATGGCTCCTGCCCTGGTCCCAAATCTTGTGTTTAGGCAGAACGTTCCTGTAAGAGAGAATAGGAAATCATCCGGTTATACTAAATAAAATAACACATTAACAAGTTTTCTTTTTTTTTTCATTTTAGGTTGTCGCAGGTGTCCGAGCATCTACGCCAGGAAGTTCTCAAAGAGCAAGCAGGTCACCTACTCCGGCGCACGACTTGTTCGGAGGTGGGAGCGGGGACAGAAGCGCACAACCCCAACCACGCTACCCACTGCCAATGTATCAGGGTGTTCATATCGTGCAAGGTTCCGTTCTTTCCTTTCTCTCGTCGAGCTTCTATCCAGGGTATTATTTTGCCAATAGCGTGTGTCTTTCCAAATTCAGGAGATATGAGACTGATGCATCCCGGAGTACCAGCTAATCCTCGGTTACAATACGCACCAATACCATCACCACCTGTTGTTCAAGGTTGTCCCCGGCCATATCGACCACCTTCTTACTCGTCGAACACCTCGGGTGGCGGTACGCCAACTTCGTTCGACGGAAGAAATCAGAAGATTCGCAAACAGAGGTAAGAGGTCGATGCATGTGAAGGGTCTGCGTATGAAGGACACGTTACACTCGGGCTGATCGATCTATCGATTTTAACCAGGTCCAAGGTAGCACCTTTAACACCGATCAGTGCACGACCCAACATCTATCAGTCTCCTTCCATGCCGTCGCTCTCGTCCAACGTACCGAAGGATATCAGAGAAGGTAAGAGCTAAGTTTAACCCTATCGTTTTTTCCCCGTATTCTTTCTCTCGACGTACCCCTTCGATACTTTGCTTGGACCTTTCCTTATCTTCTACTTTCGTTTCGCTCGTGAAAAGTTATGAAAAATATGCAAAATGCCTTGACACGTTCTTGTCTCCTTAAGGCCTTTTTAATATGCAAAATGTTTTGACGCATTCTTGTCTCCTTAAAAGCGAAACCCGTGGAAGACGGTATGATATAAGGTACAGAAAAAAACAGCTACTTTAGTTTATGAAATATGTACATACATCATTTGCGAGAGAAGAGACACGGTTCTTTTCTAGTTTTCTAAACGTAGGAGCTTCTTCACGCGCTCTGATCATTTTTCTTTCTACTTCTCTCTCTCTCTCTCTCTCTCTCTCTCTGGATTTTTTACCTGGTTTTCTTTCTCTTTCTTCCTTTCTTTCAACTTGCCGCTCTGTGGATCGCTGTTAGGTCGATACGGCGAATGTGCTGGAGAGGGTGGTTCCTGCTTTCGCGAGCAAGCTTACGAGAGCGGCGAGTCTTGGTCTTTCTCGAGATAAATCTCTCGATCGGCCACGGTTCCGATGGGAAAAGAAAGTAGGAAGCTATGTCTTTTCGGCACATTGTGGTACCACTGTGGAGTTTGCACACTTCGCTTGTACGACACACACTCCACGCGTGTACTTCATAATATTCCATTTTTTCACACGATAACGACACGAACGCCATCGATGACAATGGCGATGATGATATAATAACGACGACGATGATCTCTCTGCACAATTATTTTTTCTTCTTGCCAACAGCTACATTTTTGATTCACGCGAGTTTCAACGCACTTAGACTACGACCATTCTCGTCAAATTTTTCACTCGCATTGCCTCGAAGTTTTGCGAATACTTTCACGGATTCACGATGAGAAGATAGACAAATTTTACTAGTAGAACAAATTAATGGATCACATAAGAGATACGCTTTTTCTGTGCGTTAGAAAGACTTTGTTACTGTCATTTTCTTTTTCTACTCGACATTTTTCTTTTTCCTTCTTCTTTTCTTTTTACGTGTCTTTTACTTTCTTTCTTTTTCTTCCTTCCTTTATTTTCATCGCGTTCTGGATTGATTTGCGCCGAAGAACGATTCACTGGCGTATCAAGCTCCCATCCGTTCATCCGTATAACACGATCTTTTATTTTTAGGGACCGTTAAGGTGACAATCACCCGTCGAAACCAGTTGATACAATACTAGGTAACAACAGGGACTGGGAGAAGAAACCGACGCTATTAATACTAGTACGGAGTAATAATTGTTGAAGAAAAAAGAAGAAGAGAAGAAAAGAGAAAGAGAGAGAGAAAACCAAACGGCAACCTACTATACCAGTAGATATACGATTCGTAATGCTACTATAATAATTATACTCTTACTTATTTAAAAAAAAGGCTAAGGCGTAACTACTAGCGCGTAAAATAATAGACGAGAATTCAAGGCGGGGAAACGAGAAAGGAAAGTGAAGGACGCTAGGGGAAAAAATGGAGGTGGAGACGGTGGATCGAGGAGGAAGAAGAAGAAGAAGAAGAAGAAGAAGAAGAAGAGAAATTAGAAGCATCAGTGGGGTGATGATAAAGAAAACAGAGTTACTGAACAGAAAAGAAATTTAAACTATTATTGCGATTATTACAGAGTATATATTATATTATAACTGGAGATATTTTAATCGCGGTTTTACAGATACTATATGAATGTGAGGTTTACTTCTAAGTAACGTAGCCTTAAGGTGAACACGACAAAACGTGAAGACACTCGCACGACTGCACTGACACATAAAAAAAACACACACACACACATACGATCATACAATACACACGTGTATCACATAACAGAAGAAACGATACCTATGGGAAGTGTCCGTTGCAGCTGCAGCTGACGACATTTATTCCTAACGAGATGATAAATGCGGAGATTAGGAAAGAAATGCGAAAGAAAGGATAAGAAAGAGCGGGAGGGGGGGGGAAACTAATTATACGAATTTTAACGATATATCCTTACTGAGTACGTTTACAGTGCGTATGCGTTCTTCGGATTAGCACAACACGATCGGCCGTATATGTATATTTTTTTCGTAAAACAAAAGAGACCCGTCGCTCGCTAATTTTTATACACCGATTACAAAAAAGAAAGAAAGAAAAAAAAACGCTACCTCAACAATCTCTCTCGGTCGAAGGATTCGACAAACAAATTTTCGACGCTTGCGAGTAAAGAAAACGCTGTTATTCTACGCTTCTATGATACGACCGTTCTTAGCTACACACGTTATATTTCGTTGAAGCTTTTTCGCTTTGATGATAGAGAAAAAAGAGGACGCAGGAACGACGATACGCGTCGGATGAACTTATGGCAGGACCATATGTACGTAGATACACACACACACAAGACGAGTAAACGAAAACTGACACTGCTGGCTTCTGTTATATACTCTAAAATTTAAGATACTCGCGATCGATTGACTATGTTCGTTAGGCTCGGTAATGGCAGCATTAACCGCGATATTTCATTTGATTCTAAAGTATGTACCCCTCGTGCTATTTTTTTATCGGACTGTTATTACGAAGCTCTCCTTTTGTACGCGCGCGCGTTTATCGCGATCGAATTATCGCTGATGCTTCTATTATCGCTGTTACATGACAAAAAGCGCGTAACGCCTCTTGGTTACGCAACTCAGGTGCAATGAGATATCGATTAAGTAAATATGTAAACGTATTCAGTATAAACGATCTATGTATGTCTCTTAGTTTAAACAATGATGATGATGATGAGGATGAGTAGTTAAGCAACGCGAAACCATCACGGTGTTGTCCCGCGAAGAATTAAGAAGGAGAGGAGAAAGGAAGAGAGTGTGTGTGAGATAGAGGGAGAGAGAGAAAGAGAGAGGGAGGGAGAGAGAGATGCAACCAGCTTCGTTTTTCACAATTAATCAATCTTTTTTTATTTCCTTCATCGATTTCATTAAAAATCGACAAAAATCCAATTTTTTTTAATTTTTTCTTGTTTTTTTGTTTAACGAGACACCACGAGTATCATAGATCTCACCGGGATCCTAATTATAACTTGTCTTCCAGGAATTATTGCAATGGTGCACCGCGCAATCTACAATGTAATTAATTGTTTTCGCTTCTCGAAGCACGCTTATGTTCACCATCGATGATCTCAAGAAGGTAACCCTCGTGCGATCGATATTTCGTTGGAACGTCAATATCGAAATAATTGTACATATATATAATAGTATGTACCTGTGTATTACTCGTAAGCTACGGTTAATGGAGATCAGCAATTTTTTTTTTATTACTCGATCTTTACTTCTGTTTCTCTCTCTCTCTCTCTCTCTTTCTCACTGTTTTTTTTATATATATAAATATAACGTAAGAGAAAATCAACGAGAAATATGAATCTCGCGTGGGTCCTTCTTGAAATATCCTGCAGTATGTAACAGTGACAAGGCGGTGACGGCGACACGCGATGGTGGTAATTAATGTTTCCGTCTGTGAAATTTTGCGGATCAACGGAGACGTCGTCTGGGTAAATTCGAAAAAAGAAAAGGAAAATATAGAAAAAAGAAACGAAAGAAACCCCGAGCTTTGCAGTTTTGTTCGAATTTGTTACGTTCTCCTCCCCTCGTTCACCCACCACCCCCCTTTGAGAAAATCATTCTTTTCTTTTTTCTTCTTTATTTTTCGAATATCCTTTCTGATCGAAGTCAACGAAGAGTACGGAGCGTCTGCGTTGTTCCGCGATAAAAGAAAATAAATACATAAATGAATAAATAATTAAAAAAAAAGAATAAAAAACAAAACTAAGTGGAATCCATCCAGAAGCTTCGCTTACGGTGATTGTACTTCAGGACGTAGGTGAAGGGTACGGCTGTCCCTTTACGAGAGTCGATTAAAAATAAAAGAAATAAATTAAAATAAAAAAGTAAAATCGAGAGAAGGAGAACGCTGCTCTTCTTCGATCGCGAAGATCGAATCGATTATCGATGATTCCCTCGGCAGGATCGAGTCACATCGAAGACGTTCGGATTTTCTTTTCTCCTTTTGCGCTTCTTTTCTTCTCCCTTTCTCTCGTTTTCTTCCTCATGTGAAATCTTCGATTCGATCTTCGCGGCGAACGAGAATAAAAAAGCGAATGGACGAGGGAAACTAGAAAGAAAGAGAAAAAAAATAGATGGAAAACGAGGGAGGGAAGCCTTCTGGCCTTCTCGTCGAATAGATAACGACACACGAGCCGTTCTAGATTTTAAAAAAGTAAAAAAGTAAATAAATGAATCAAGAGAGACCTGAGCGATGCACTAAATTAAGGGAATTTATAGCGAACGCGATTTCGTAAGGGAGACAGCCGCGCGACCGTGTAGTGTATTTTAATCGTACCTAAGCGTCGTCGTAGCGATTAAACAAAGAGTTAAGAGTAATAATAAATGATAAAACAACATACACGCGAATAAACACACACACATACACAGACACATCCGCAGAAAATAATTGTACCTAATATATAACAAACAAAGAAAAAGAAAAAAGATGAGGAAGAAAGCAGTTCACGAATCTCTTTAAGATTTAATAAAAAAGAAGATACGAGCGACGATGAGAAAAGAAAGGGGACGGAGTGTAAAATGAAAAGGGAGAAAAGTTATCGGTCACCGACGAAAGAATGGAAACCGTCGACGCGTCGTCCGAGATGTATCGTAATCGCGATATCCGATATCATCGTATATATATATATATATATTTTTGTTGAGGTAATCGATCGATGTGATTTTTAGTGTTTCTACGAGCAACAAATAAAGATAGAGTGATGGGAATTTAGACACGCGTTTGCTGCATCGACGACAGGATCTCGAGTTGAAGATTCGAAAGAAGAAGAATGATCGAAAAGGACGAGAGATCCAAACGCTTATCAGTAATATAGTGTTTGTGTGTGTGTGTGTGTATCGATTTAAAAAATGTTCCTTCGATACCTCAAACGCGATTATTTATATACATATACATATACATACAAAGTAATTAAGATATGTATATAAATAATTAAAGAATTATATTATTTATATACAAAATGATTTAAATTATACTCTCGAATTATATGAATAATTCCAGAATTGCATTGTTTATATACATATTGTTTACACACACACACACACACACTCTCATCGCATTCACTCGATATTCAACCATGCGTGCATTTAATTACTTGCGCAGTGTGTCCCTGCACGAGAGATACACGCATCTTCTTTCTTCGTCTCTCGTTTCTTCCGATACGGAAGACAAATTTTTTGCTTTCGTTAGAGAGGATCGTATTAAAAGAAAGAAGGAACGAAATAAATGAAAAAGAAAAAAACCATTTAATTTCCCGCATATAAACGTCGCACAAGATTATACGCTCTTCGATCGTTTTTCCCGGCGGATCATCCGCCTCTTCTTCGATCCGCTAACGCGCAAACAGGTTCAACGAATTCTTCGTTGCTATCGTACGTGAATAATTTCCTGGCTTTTTCTGCTTCGTCCCGAGAAAAACGAGAAGGATGATCAAGAGAGATAGATAGAGAGAGAGAGAGAGAGAGAACAAGAAGAAAATAAAGAGAGAGGGAGAGAGGAAAAGGGACACCAGGAGATCGTCGATCCGAGGCGGATGTTTATTGGATCGATAAAGAAGGGAGAACGAGCGATAGATCGTGGCAGGATCGTGAGACGTCAAGCGTTTCTTATTATTTTTCTACGAGGAAGAGGAAATGTCGGAGGATAAACTGACGGAAGATCGACCAAAGAGAAGAAGAAGAAGAAGAAGAAGAAGAAAAAGAAGATGGAAAATAAGAAAATGAAAAAGAGGGAGAATCGCACGACCGACTAAATGGAACGCCAACATCAGGAAGACACGACTAAGCGAACATGACGACTAATGAATGAAGTATTATTATTATTATTATTATTATTATTATTAATCGAATAATTTCGTAATTCGCTCTTCGATCTCCGAGACCCACGGTGGATATGTTTGACCCTAAACGTCGAAACGCGATAGTCACGTAATTTTCATTGAATTTTGCTAAAACTCCGTCGTCTCTTTTTATTTAAAAAAAAAAAAGAAAGCATTTCTCCAGACCTGATAAAATAGGAGAGTATTCGATTATGCTTACCCACGTTGCTTTGAGAGAATCGTACTAATAAATTAAGGTAATCGTCTGACCCAATTTATCAGGTGGATTTTTTTATTGAATTCTCATTTGGGTGACGAGTTCCTCGGTCTTCTTCTTCAAACTTTCAGTCGGTCCGATGTCGAGCTTCGTGTCGTTTGCTTCCCCTTTTTGTCCGGTTGTGTATAAGTATTCAAGTGATGTGTAGCGTGAGAGAGAGAGAGAGAGAGAGAGAGAGAGAGAGAGAGAGAGATAACGAGAGATAGAAAAAGAAAGATATAATTTATATTTCTTAAAAACGTAAGATTCTTAAACATCGTAAACATATCGCGTGTGAAACGCGATTAGAGTGGGAGGACGTTCAAGCATATTCACCGAGTCTACGTGGGCTGCACTATTACTAAACTACGAATGCTATCGCGTCCGGAGATAGAAACTAATCTTTTGCGGAGATCGTATGCGGAAAGGAGGAAACGAAATAAAAATGGCGAACCGTTGAAGGATTTCAAAGTTTGTGCGTAAACGTGCATTCGTAGACGATAGCGCGACAGAAAATACATATGCGTACATTAAGGTATAGGTGTCGCGCACGAACGCACGCTCGTATATGTAGATCGAACGGCAAATCGCGGGGCGATTGACAAAAAGTAATAAAAAGAGGAAAAAGAGAGAGAGAGAGAGAGAATGAGGCAAA
>JAIFRP010000090.1:410781-423939 GCA_032403825.1 Odynerus spinipes | reverse complement strand
AGAGAGAGAGAGAGGACGTTTAAAGCCTGTTCCCAGCTTCCAGCTTTTCTCTTTTACGAGCTGTTGCTGGTGCAGTTCCTG
This sequence comes from Odynerus spinipes, assembly GCA_032403825.1. NCBI lineage: Eukaryota > Metazoa > Arthropoda > Insecta > Hymenoptera > Vespidae > Odynerus > Odynerus spinipes. The sequence goes on along the minus strand of JAIFRP010000090.1, from coordinate 423,858 downwards.
CCATCGTTGCTGCTCCTGCCGCTAGACGCGCTTGGTAGCTTCTTCTAACGTCTCTTACATCTTGCACAGTACGCTGGAAGCCAGGATTTGCTTACGAGATTGAACGACGCTTGTTTATGGCGATATAGGCGTCTGTAAACGGAAAGAAGAAGTACGCAGAGTGGGTGCTTTGGGGCCTGTGGTATTGAATAATCGTAGGCTAGGATCTAGCCATCGAGCATTCCTCTTCCTGCTATATATTTCCTCTGCCAGGATTCGACCGGCTCCACCTCCTTCGAGCAAAAGAAGAAGAAGAAGAGCAGCTGAGAGAGCCGAACGTAAATCCTGCGCCCGTGGTATAACTTAATCGCTGGACAAGCCACGATTTCTAATGCTAATCACACGTTCGACCTGACCGATCTTCTCCTTCCTCTTCCCAGCCTTTGGTTTTCATCAAGGAAAAAAAAAGAACCAGGGTTGCGGGTGAAGAAAGATCCGGCTTTCGGATTAAAAGAAGGCTGTCGTGTGTTGTCCACTCGTATGCTGTCGAGATGATCCATATCGATAAGAGAGACGACGTTTAACACAGGATTATTACTCCTTACTTCCAATTAGCCCCTTGTCTAGCTGCAGATCGATCTGCGATTGCAACCAAGCTCAATAACGTCGATCGCCGATCGGTGATCGAGTTCGGTAACGATCAAGATGAACTCGATCCGCAGCGGCAAGCTTCCATACTATAGGCAATAACTGCAAAAGACCGCAGACCGTCTGGTTTCATCCGAAGAACCATGATCCACGAGAATGAACTCAATCCAAGTCGATTATCCTCGAGTGAGGCTAACGCAAAAAGCCGAAGGGAGAGGAAGAAAGAGAAAATCAAGCTCGAGCTGCCTGCCGTATCGGATAGGCGCGAAGGAGTCCTCCTCGTTTGTTCTCGTGCGGCGCAACAAATTGCGCGCGACAATGGTGGAGAGGTTTCATGAGCTCGCCCGGAGATACCTACGATACTACGTTCGCGCATTGCAGGAAATCCGTGCAAGAATGTGTGTGTGTGTAAGCGAGAGAGAGAGAGAGAGAGAGAGAGAGAGAGAGAGAGAGAGAAAGAAACTAAAAGTCGTCGTGGATATCTCTCGTCGTTGACCACGGCGCCAGCATTGTCCCTAAGGCCGGGATTCTCGGTGAGAAGGAGAGAAGATAGCTACTCGAGGCGACTCGACTTCGTCGAACGATGGAAGGGTAAAAGGGAAGGGAGTAGAGGGGGTAGAAGTGAGGATGGCGGTCTCAGGGTAAAGAGGATACTCAGAGACCGGTCGTCTCTCTCTCTTTCTCTTTCTCTCTCTCTTTCTCTCTCTTAGTGCTTACAGAGTTATGGCGTATCCTTGCGAGCAGACGTCCTCAGCCTGCGAAAGCAGCCGCAGGAGGTGCCTCGCTCGCCCTCCAGTCAGAGGTCAACGAGAATGGAAGGACTGGTATACATATATCGATGCTTCTCCAGAAAGAGAAAGAAAGAGAGAGGGAGAAAGGCTTTGGAGAAGACTTTGGTGTATTGTTCAGGGGTTCTCGACGATCTTGGAAGTAGCCGCTTGCCCGAGTGAAACGAACGAGTTTGGAGTTTGCGAGCGTGGAGCAGAAGAAGTGAGAAGAAACCTTGGCGAATCTGGAAGGTTCTCAAGCACAGGCAACGAACCTTTGCGATGTTGCTCCGAGGAACTTTATCGTTCGGCTCTTGGCTACTTACGATGATGTCACCCGCTCCAAATGGCTAATGAAATCCGTGTTTGGAAAATGGCCAAGCCGTGGACACTGGGTTGTAAAAGGTAACGAGAGATGGATGCTATTGCGCTAGGATAGAGAAGAGAGAGAAAAAACGGCCATTCGCCTGGAGAAGAGAGTTCCGTGTTGCATTTCCTCCGCTATTAATCGCCGAGCTGAAACGCATTACGTTGGATGGAGACCGCTGAAGCAATCAATACCGATACCGTTAGGGCGTCTTGCAAGGCCGTTATCCGGAAAGAGAATAAAAATTCAGAGCTAGTCGCGGTGGTGCCGGCCAAGAATTCGCGATCATTAACAGGCGATCTCGAGCGTGATGGACGCCTTTGGCTGCACGTAGCACGAAAAAGAAGAAGAAAAGGAGCTAAGGTATCAGTGGGGTTTTAGGTGGACCGGAAAGGACCATCTAAATTCGAGATTTATAGCTTGGAGGAACAATGGACTATTTGACGGCGGAGGGAAGGGAGAGGACTCTGCTTCGACAGGGAACGACCAGGGCTTGGTCCACTGCTCGCGGAAAATATGCAGCTTCTTTTTCTTCTTACTCTTCCTCCTCCTCCTCAACTTCTTCTTGTTCTTCTTCTTCTACCCTACAAGGCTCAGCCGCCACGTACACTTCGGTGGTTCTCAACTTTCGCCTCCTCCTCCGTCAATTTTCAAATTTATTATTAATATTATTATCTTGACGAGCTAGCTCTTCTGCGAATCTCCTACGATCAAACAACTGATAAACTTTCATCACCTATCGTAACGTCGTCGTTTCTCGAGTTGAACCTTTCTCGATCGAAATAATCGATCATCGGAATCGCTGACGCACCTGGTAGCGCCATGGAAATGTAACGGGTGGCCTAACGGTTCTCTTATTAGAAGCGTAATACAGCGTGACAAGAGAAGCCCTGACGTGCGAGCTAAACTGCCCACCAACTTGGTGTTGTTGTTCTTCTTCCTTTTCGCTCCGAAGCACGAGAGGAGGGCCGCCATTATGGCACTTAACTGCACGGATGCCAAAGCGAGCGACCTTGGAAGTCCGTAGGAATCGAATGATTCCGCGCGAAATTGCTGGTCAACCATAAAAACTTCTTTCCGAGTTCGATTTAACGCTTCGAACCGTTCATCGTGATTGCCCGATCGCATAACACCAAAGTTCGAATTTTTTAGCCGAATTTCTGAACTCATCGTTGTTGAATAAAACTTCTTAATTAATACCAGATTTATGGATCGAATAAATTTCGTGTTTAAGGCCAGAGAAATGACAAATATTATTTTTTAGCAATTTACGTTGACTTAGATCGATATCACGCTACGAATACACGTCCTGATACATTTCACCCTCGACGTTCTAATTTTTATCATCTGTACACACCCAGTGCCTAATTAAAAAAAAAAAAATTATATTAGTAAAAATAGATATAAAAGAATCAATGTCCATTAATCCAGTACTAATGTTAAAGTTCATTTCCGTTAACAAATGCTCCATCAATTTCCGCTCCAGTCCATTAATAAACACCATACTTTATGAGAACGGAGAAGAAAGTTACTAAGCCGATTTGAAAAAGTCTTCTCACGTTGAGGAAACGTATCTTAATGAACCCGCATCCCTATGCAAATGTGATGAGACGGTCGTGTAGCCGAAATCAGCGAGGAGCATCGTCTAGACGTATGGTAATGGGCAGTCGAATCGAATAGCGAATAGGTTCTCAATGTTTGTCGCGACACATGCTCATGGAAAGAGAGATGGAGATATCGAGGGAGTGAGAGAAGGACGTGGATAGCGTATCCAGAGGAAACGAAAGAGGTGAAAGTCGACTATTAATTCTCTCGTGCGCTCCAAAGACACCCAAGAGTAAAGACATGCTACGGATAATCGCGAAATGACCGCACGTTGGACAACGTTGGAATCCTTTCTTTCTCACGACGATCCCTCGTACGATCGTGCGAAGAAGAGAGCTACGTTTCGACGAAACATAGCTCGAAACGCCCACGAATGTTTCTACTAGGAATAATTTTCCAATAACTTTATAAACAATTGAGATAAGAAAGATTTTTTGTAAACGGGACCAATGGGAGATTAAAATCCATCGAATGGAAAAAGTTCCATCCAGATCGGTCCATCCGTCTAGAAATGGTGCCCGGACATACAAAAAAATAAAAAATAAATAAATCAAAAAAGCAACATCGCCCACTGACGAATTAAGTAACCTCCTACTTTTCGAAGTCGATTAAAAAGTAAATAGTAGGAGTAGGATATGAGCCCTTCATTGCACAAATCGATTAACTCCATAAAACAAAAAGTGATGAAACAAAATGCGATGAAATAATGTGCATTGGTTTCTACCAAATGTCTTTACGATTAAATCTAAGATTTTTCACAAAGTGGAATTAATCGATTTGTGCAGTAAACGGCTCATATAGTGAAAGAGGGATGATGCATTTCTGAAGACAAGAAATCATTTCTATAAATAGAGTCTAGATCTTTTGTTTGGATCGTTCTAGCTCGATAGAGTCCCCTCAACGACCAATCCTATCGTGACGCTCTTAATTGGTCCAAACATCACCCTCTCCCTTCGTTCTTCGATCGTTATTTGTTATTCGAGATTGTAAATCCAACGCTTAGGCCATCAGGGACCCACCGATCAAACGCTCGGCCGTGCTCTTATTATAAGTAGGTTTAATAGGACAACACGACGACAGGTTTCGAGGAACGAAGCTAACGTTCACGTCCGCTTTTCTTCGATAGCGATCGTTAACGATGAAAGACGTCACGAGGGTTGTCCCTGTGCGTACTACCACGCGCGATCGGGGACCTAAATCGCTTACTTAAAATTCCTCGGGCTCGCTCTCAATCAAGACTTTTTGAATTGGTTGTTAGAGTCGAAGATCGCGAAGGATCGAAGGAACGTCAATCGTTTCGGTAATAAATCGTACAAAAAAGGGGGCTGTCGCTAAGCGAGGCCAGTGGTATATAACCAAGGCATACGTGTAATTTACAGGCCGCGAGTTACGATTTTACGATGTAATTGGGCCTCGAGGAGAGGTACCTGGTACCACTCTTGCAACCGGTAGTTACCTCACTACTAGGAAGATATTACATGGTCTACACGTACCCTATGCTACGCGAGCGAGCAAGGGCACCATTTGCCGAGTTAATGTTACTACCACCTGCTGCGTAAACGAAAAGGAAACTGGATACACCGGAGGATGCTTCTCGCGATCACCGAAGATCAAAGACTCGTCGGAGGGTAGGTACTAATTAAGTTGGTAATAATTAAGGGTGGACGAGTACATAAGAACCACCTGTTTAAGGATTCGGGAGCATAAAACTTAACGTGGACGTTAGCGAACCAGATCTCGCTTGATATTTATCGACTAAAAACATGTCGTGTCCTTGAGAAGGTAGATAGGTACCGAAAAGAATCAGGACAATGAGGAAACTGTTGAAATTTAAATCGACGATTTATTCAAATCAAGATCGCTCGGCCTCTTAGCATCCTCGATCGCTTTCGCAAGCCCTCCAGCGGAAGATCGTCTCGATCGATGAAATCATAATGCCGAATGACAAGCAACTTCGACGGAGTTGGAAAACTCGTTAGCGAGTACCTAACAAAAGAATAGAAGAGAATCAGGAAAACTCGATGGTATCGCTGGGTGGTTAGGCAACTATCGTTTCGAGGGATCATACATTCTGGGAAACCTTCTCGCTGAAAGAGAATCGCTTTCTGATTCCCCGGAAAATCTGATCGGGATCGTTTCGAAAGCGTACACGGGTAAGCGTGCGAACTTGTATTAAAAATGAAACTCATTATTACATGCTCGAGTTTACATCGATAATTTTCATACCCGTACTCTCGGGAAGTGGACCGATCTAACTTCGTTTTTCTTGAATCGTTGCATCGAACGACAGGATGACTTACGGATCGTTTAATTACATTTTCAATAATTCAATAGACCAATCAACGATATTCATTGATTATGCTGGACGACTATATTACTCTCGAGTCCGTATTCCAGCAATACAAGGTTACTATCAAGGACACCTTAGCTACGAAGTACTGTATACTTCAACGCTATAGCTTATAACAGGATACCGTTGAAGTTGGCCGCAAGTTGCCGGCTTACATGCAAAGACGTGATTTACTACACCAACGCTCGAGGAGCTTTTTTTTGTGTCTTTTCTTCAAATGCCGCTTCCAAGCCAACACTCGTAATAATTTCACGGGACGATACGTTTTACGATCCTCCATACGTAGATATACGTTCGGAATGAGCATGGAAACGCTATCGTCCATAGATTTATTGACAACACACGAATGGCACCCTCCGTCTTCTACCTTAGGACGATGAGCAGCAGCAATAGCAACAGCAACAGCAGCAGCACCAGCAGCAGCCGGCAAGTGCAGCGGAACTTTATTAAAGGCTCGCTTATAAAGCAATTAACCAACTTGCGATAATCTTCTTCCCCTGGACTTTTCAATTTCCGATATATCTTTGTGTGTACATATACATATATGTACATACTATATCCGTGTAGGTTGTAAGCATGTGTGCATATATAATAGGTATGTAGATACATCGAGCTGGCGCCTCGCACGCGCGAGATTCCCCTTTGAGATACTTTCTTTTTCTCTTTCACCTGGAAGATAATTTAATACACTCCGGGTGGCTCGAACGGATACCTTCTGGTGATCCTCTCTTTTTTGTGAAGGGCTTCGTGCACCGAACAGTGGGTGGAGTGCGTTCTGCTTGAATAATGGCCGATGATGAAATAATGGATAACGATTATTTATTGGGGTACTCGAAATTATTATATCAACAAGAAGATAAAGCTCTTGGAATATCATCTTATTTTTTCTTATGGGGTTTCAAAAACTTAAATCAAGTTTCTTCGGACAGTGTTCCACCCAAGAACATAAATTATTAATAACAATAACGAAAGAAAGTAAAATCCTGGTGAAAATGCATTCCTGTTAATTTCTCCAATCGATACCGGACTTTCTTATACCACTAACGAAGGTTAATTGGAAGGCCACGTCACGTTTACTTACGCGTTTAATTTTATCTTTCTTTCCCGCCTGGAAAACGTGGATACGACCACAAGAGGAAACTTGGATGCGAAGGGACGTTGATTTTTCCGGCATGAGGATAAGAAGAGGAGAAGGGTAATCAGTTGGATCGAGAAGGCACGCGAGAGTAAAAATTAACGAACCGGCAGATGCTGCTTCTGCCGGTGCTGCTATCGCTGGTACTGTTGCTGGTACTGTTGCTGGTGGTGATGCTGGCACGGAGGCGGGACAGTGCCGCAACAGATGCGCTATTTGAATATGTCGAACTCGTCTGACCACTCGCGGCGAACTCTCCTTTCGCGGACAAGGATCTATCGAACGATTCAAAAGTTATTTATCGCGCACCATGAAAAACGTTTTTGCATATTATCGTAACGGTAATGGCGTGTAGTAATATCCGGCAAATTGCAGCGCCGATGTGAAAAAAATTGCAATAGGTATCTTAAACGTTTAGCAAGCTGTCATCCTTAACCTTTGGTGTATAATGTAAATATTACTTATACAACAAAATGATCAGCCATACCACGACCTTTGAAACTTTCCGCAAGGCAAGAAATTAAATTTCAATTTCACGTCGCATTTCCGTCGAATAAACAATTTGAATAATGCTCGAGAGATCGATCGTCCGTTTTAGCGTTGGCGAGCTACGATGAAAGTTCCAAGATGATCATGTTTTTTTCATAAGCGAAATCCGACGCAAATTTCGGCCTCCCATGCGAAAAATGGAAACTTTTACAATGCCTCGAGAACTACGCGGGTCCACTTCTTCGGAGATGAAGTGAAAGTCATCGATTTCGTCGGAGTGACCGCTTTGATTTATCGTTCTTTCTTTCTTTTTGCTTCCTTCGTGAACACTGACCGAGGATGATTACGAGTAACCCCATTCCTAAATACTAATACGAATCTGGTGGTCTATAAAATGACGCAATTTCATTGACCTCGATTGTGCGAACTAGAGAAAGTGAGGCAAAACGAATGGTCAAACGCAAGAGAGTCTGTTTTAAACGGAGATGCGTTTTAATCGCATCGTCATACGATATACGTATACCTACTTCCCAGTAGAACGTTAACTATCTCGAGGAGCGTCTAATAATAGCGATTATTATATTCAACTCAATATTTAGTAACTTTCAGATCGTTTTCTCTAAACAGCGTGTTATACGACGGCTTCTGCAATTTTCATAACGTGTTCTTCAAACAGCTTGCAAGAGGGTTACCTCTAGTAGATATTAATAGTCTCAACCAATAAATAACAACAATGATGATTACGAGTTCGGAAAATAATTAAAACAAAACACCCTGTATACACAGTGAAATATTTTTCATACCACTTTGAAATGTTAAGATAACTCAAAACATAAAGATTTACAATATATCTTACCTACTTTTGTATATTCTTTTTAAAGGCTAATTTCCACGCGACTAGTTTTTTTTTATTAACACTAGATATACCAGCTGGTATATCATTTTGACTGGTACTGGTAGAAATGTCAATAACAAAAATTATATTTGTTACTAATGTTTATAAAATAACATTAAGTTTATAAAACGTGTTCTCTAATGATAGCTATAAAAGTCATAACATCATTTCTGAAAAAAAATGTGTAACGTAGTAGAAATTTTGAATTAAAATTGCACGACCAGTCTAAATGACTGGTCTGGTAAATCTAGTGTTAAAATCCTGTGTCGTAAACAATTAACGAGGAAAAACTTCGATGTAACTACCAATCCACATCCGTATGCAACCATATGTATTTTCAGACGCGAAATGATTAAAATTTTCCCCAAGGTGGAACAGCTTTGATTAACACAACCTCTCGATAGGAACCTTGAAAATGTTATGCTATAATTTATCGACGTTTATTGAACGATCCTGTATACGTTCCGATGCTCTTATACCGATGCTATACGTGTACGCACATTCGCGAAATGATAGACGCGATACGCGAGTAACGAATACGAGCCAATCGAATACACGTACCTACATATAGATACATATGCAGATACGAATGCTATCTAGAAACTTATGGCAGAGAATCGAGCGGCGACTTTTACTTTTACGATTGAGGCGTAGGCAAAGCACACGTCACTACCCACGAGAGCCACAGGCGGCCCACTCGAAAACCTCATTTTTAAGGCCGTTTCGCGCTAAACGAATTCAACCTATTCCAACGAAGAAAAGAAGAAGAAAAGAGACGAGAGGGAGACGACGACGACGACGACAATTAGAAAGCCGATCGTAAAACACTTGGAAATGTTCGTTTTGACGTGCTCCTAAGAAATGCAAAAGAAATGCAAATTGGGGAAAGAGATCCAAGGACGTGAGCTTGGTGAAAGTGACGAGACTTTTTCGCGCGCGAGTAAACGCGATTCTGTATATCTGTAATTAGAAGGACGCGAATCGTAACTCGGTGAGACAATTTGTTATAAAATAATGATCGGTTACTGTCAGGTGAAACCGTAAAAGTGGAACGCTCCGAAGTGACACGAGATGAGTGCGTAACAGCGTACTGCTTAAAGAAACTATTTCTCAAGTTGGTACGCGACCGGCAGGTGGACCACGCCGGTATTGAAAACTTTCACTACAAGAGATCGATTCATTGTCTTCCCTTCGAGAGTAATAAAAAAAACGCGTATCGAGGAGGAGATAAGAAATTTCATCGATCGAATGTAATTAACATTTTTGTTATTTTTTCTTGTAGAAATAATTATCGCGAGGCGATAAAAAAAGATAGGGTGATTCGTTTTTACAACGAATTACCTTCGAGAGTAACAAAGAAACGCGTAGCCGAGGAGATCGAATGTAATTAACATTTTTGTTATTTTTCCTTATAAAAATAATTATCGCGAGGGGAAAAAAGACAGGGTGATTCGTTTTTACAACGAATTCGTTCGTACGCGAGTACCTATCTATTCGATTATGCGATCGCGTGCGAATAAGATAATCATGGAAATGGAAGAAAATGGAGAAAAAAAAATGTAGGGAAAAGAGTCGAGAAAATACAGCTACACTCGCGCCAGCAAACACGCGATGCCATTAATGATGGGTGTATAAAACGTGGATAAGAAGTAAGAGAATAACGAACTTATTTGCACGCTTAACTGGATATTCAAGCGTAAGATTCAGTGTGAGACAAATGAGGTCCCGCATTGCGAAACGTTTGTGGCGAAGGTGCTCGCCGACGAAGACACACGCCTTTCCAGTAAGCCGTGGAAAAAACGTGGAGAGAGAAAAAATAAGAACGCTCGACTGTCAAGAGGATCGGAGTGTCGGAGGTGCTCGTTAATCTATCAAGATCCTTTTGTTGTTTTTTTTACAGTGATGCGAATAATCGTTCGTTTTACAACGTAAAGCAATTTTTATTCGATTTAAGTAAATTAGTATTGCAAGGATTATTCGATAATTATTCGGTATGCGGCGTATTCGAAATAATTTTTAATGTCTTGGAGAAAAGATATTGTTAAATATTTCATTGCGTAATTGTTTTTAATAAAATGTCTATATTGTATTTTAGTAACGACCACAAAGTAAATGCGAAGAGGTACGTGAAGATGTGATAACGACTTGATAACTTTCTTAAAAAGTAAGGCAATAATATTAATAGTTTTTTAATAGAATAAATTAAATGAAAACTGTTCGATATCGCGGCTAATCAATAATTTCCAACGTAATTAACATTTAAAAGCTGCAAATTGTAGGGTGAAAGGATTTTTAGAAATTTAGAAAATGAATTGCTTGACAAAATTTTAAGAAATGTGGAACTTAAAGAATTAAAAATTCCAGGAAGTGTTCCGCGTAAATGGAAGAAAAAAACCCGAAAAATTTGTGACGTTCGAAGACGAATTATCGAACTTACGTAAGTATCCATTGGACCACGTGCAGCCGCTTCATCCATGTACGCGAGCCGCACTTGAAAGTTCTTACGTAAGCCGAAGGGATGGTTACTCAGAAGCACCATATTTGGACGCTTCTACTTAAGTTGACGCACCTTGAACTAATCTACGAACTATGCTAGACACGACGACGAACGCAATTTATGCTAATCTCGCGAACCGAGAAAACTATTTTGCACGTTCTTACACGCAATTTCTCTCGGTCGCTTGCATTCTTTAAAAGTACACAGTTACATTCCGCGAACGTCTATGTCTAAATTACATGAGTATCAATGTCAATAGATTATTTTTTTTTTTCTAAAGAAATAGAATTTTTATCATAGTCGAGTATAAATCGTTCCAAAGTTCGCAAATTCACCAAAATCAATTATTTTTGTTTTACTAAAAGGAAAATAATAATTTCTTTTTTATTTCGGCTGATCCTGCCTATATTTTATCTTTATATTTATGCTTTAGATGATCTTTTGGAGATTTTCGAGATTTTTGAGATTTCGCAATTGCGATTTCTTTCGATGTTCGTACCGAGAATTACGGAGAAAGAGCTTTGAAACAACCTACGGGCCATCGTACGGTCCATCGCACGCCCACGACGACCTCGAGGAATCAGCCGTACGCGGAGGTCAAAGACTTCCCTTACCCTTCGCGACCTCGCCTCGCACGAATCGAATCCCTTATACGTGCCACGACAAATCGTTCCTTTCGTGGCCGTGACATCCCTTAACCCTACCAGCTGGTCCCATTAATTTTAATGACGTAAGTGGTATCGAAAATTCGAAATGATTACCCATCATTAAAATTTTACTTTGTAGGTTTATTTATTAGTTATTGAATTTATTTTTGTGCCGCCTTATAATTAGATTAATTGAATTGTATAAATGGTATCGAATAACTTTTTATTTCGTGACTTTAGTCGATAGGAAATGATATTATGAAAAAAGGGAACCATGTATTTATTTAAAGAACAGTTTTTAGTTCCCAAACAATATTTTCAAGATCACTTTTGATCCCCACGAATAAAATAAATAAAAAATCTCTCTCTCTCGGCATTCGTCGAGGAAAATTCTTTACGAAATTAGTCACACGAACGAAATTTCACACGTTCTCTCGTAAACACGTTCGATTTCTCATCGTGAAACTTTCCATAATCGATGTGGTTTTCCTTCGCACGATTCGCTTTCTTTTGCCATTCTTTTCAGACTTTAAACGAACCGATTTACATAAAAACACAGCGGAGAAGATCGCTCGGAAATTCGATGACTTTTTTTAATTAACAAAAACCGAACGGAAAGAACCAACGGCACGTGTAAGTTAACACGTCATTCCTTTCGTAAACACGATCGTTTAGATGGTAAAAAATCGAATGGTTCGACCAGCTTTACAGGTTCTATGATATGCCCGTCTTGGGTATATGCGGTCTGTGCTAAAGTGAACTCAAGCATTCTAATTATCACCAGTAACTATCACCGTTCTCATAGGTTATCGATCGCCCCAGGATCGTCTTAATCTTTATCGATCGTAAATCGATGACTCTTCTCGCGCTTTTTTCTTTTTCCTTAGTTCCCTTCTACCAATAATTCCGCAGCTTATCCCCTTTCACGATTTAGTCGAAAGCGTTTATTCACGAACGAAGATAAACATCGGTATATAGAGAAAGAGAGAAAGAGAGAAAGAATGATAAGGAGAAGGAAAAGATTCGAGCGTGTCCAAGAGGTTCCTTTATCATCGAAGATCTCACTCAACATCCGCATCGATCTTCTCTCAGAACCTAAGCCCACTTCTAAGCAGCTCCTAGTACTTGGCCTTCGCCAATAATTTCAAGAAAACAACGAACGAGAGAAGACGATTAAAAAAAAAGACGAAGAAGAGGAAAACGAGGAAGGGAAAGAGATTAATCGCGACTCCGGTATAACGAATAGGTGATAGTTTGTATCTCACGCTTGGATCATTCGAGATCGTGATTGTTAGTCCATTATCTGCAAATGGGAGGAAGCTGAGGTCCGTTAAGAACACATGGATGTTTGCACGTAGTTAGGTACACACGTGTCGATGACATAAGGGGTATACTGTCGCTTTAAATACCATTCACGTAGATACTATACATATATGTATAGTATAGGGTAAAACTTTTTCAAGCAATACTTTCTGAAGTTATCAGGAACCCTGTTATAAGATGAAACTTTGCAGGAGATTAACAGAAATCAGCATTAACATTCTTCTTATTACACATAACTCTCGTTTAACATGATTTCGATACCAATACCGTACGAAATTTCGTGCTATGCGAGGGTCACCTGTATACACGTATGTATGTATGTAGATATGTATATTTCTCCTCTCTCTTTCTCTCTCTCTCTCCCTCTCTCTCTCT
>JAIFRP010000090.1:365685-378080 GCA_032403825.1 Odynerus spinipes | reverse complement strand
AACATTAGGTTCGGATGAATTTTCGATTCAGGACGACCAGCCCATAATTATATTCTAACCTTATGTATAATACATCGTCGTATATATTGAAATAATAAAAATGATTCTTTCTCACCTGCTGCTCCGTTACCACCGAAACTCCGAAGTAGAAGAAAAATACCGATGAGGATTCCAGGATGTACGGTGCGAAGAAAATTCACTCGTTTAGGGTCGTTCACTCGCGGAATTAACAGAAAAAAACGAACGAGGGAAGGAAAAACAACAGAGGAGGGGGGGAAACAAAACAAAATTTGTCTAAACTTCGATCGATCGTCAATGACGCGACGAAGAAGCGCGCGAAAAATGGAGGACTTTTGAAATTGGTCGATATCGACCTATCGAACTTTCGCTTTTCGTCCTCACCGACCTTAAGGTCCACCTCGCGTACGTCCACATCCCAATTGATCGTATCCTCTTCCTTTTCTTCCTTTCTGTCTCTCACTCTTCTTCTTCCTCTCCTATTCCTTTTCTTTGTCGTCCTCCCTTCGATCACCAATACGATTACACCGGTTCGACGACTTCCGCTTTTGGATCGCTCGTCACGTCATCGAGTGTCGCCAATTTTGGATATCACCCATCGTCGCGCGGATTCTTCGAATGAGATAGGTTAGAATTCACGATCACCGAGCATCCTGCCGTTGTCGTTCTTTTTCCTTCTTCCTCCTTCTCTTTTTTCAATTTCTTCGTCTCTTTCTTTCTCTTTCCTCGGAACGAAATCGAAATCTTGCAACAGGCACGCTGGCTCTCTTGTCAACGCTCGCTTTACAGTTTCCCGTCAACTTTCATATTTCGTAACGAAGCTCGCGGTTTTTAAATTTCCCGCGATTTTTTCCTCAAGAAATTTCGAACTCTCGCTTGTTGATGCAGGTTAGTTTCTCTTTCAGGTTCACCAGGATAGAAAAAGAAAAAGGGAGAGACGCGGAGAGAGAAAGAGAGAGAGAGACAAATCTTACGTTAGAACTTTCGATGTCCTTTTTTCCTCGTTTTTCATCGGTTCGCGCGTTCTCCAAGCTGCCCGCCGTCGTTATCGTTGTACCGCCGTTGCTTTTTTCTTCCTCTTCTCTTTATTAATCGATATCGCGTTTTCTATTAGCACACAGCACTAACATCCGTCTTGTGTCGACGACGATAGGAACGGTGGTGGTGAAAGAGAAGGAGAGAGAAGTCACGCGAGAATAAAACACTAGTCCGTTGCGGTCGACGCGAGCCTCGAGACTGGACTGAGCTCCTCTCGCGCTCTAGTACTTCGTGCTTCTCCGTAAACGTTCGCGAGGTGGAGCGAGCGAGACGGAGAATCCGACTGGCCGGTGAGATAAGCCGTGAGCACGTATGTATATACATGTGCGACAAAGAGAGGGAGAGGGAGGGATTGAACGTGAGAGAGAGAGAGAGAGAGAGAGAGAAAGAAGCATGGCGCGCGGCCATTCGAACATTGAAGCGAGACGCCTACCTTTTTCTCTAACGCCCGTCTCAACGTCCGAGCCGTGCGCGAAAGAACCAAAGAAACAAATAAACTGCGAGAGCGAAGGAAACCGCGTTCTACGTGCGTAAAGAAGAGCAAGATGTGTAGAATTCGCGTTTACGTCATCGCTCGAATTAGCTACGTTATCCGCAAATCTTTTGAAACAAACTCTGTTCCCTCCAAAGGTCTTTTCTTGTTTTCTTCATTCAATTTCCGAAAACTTTTCCTTGTATCTCTTTAATCTCCGACCTAATTTTAATTGAAAATTAACTCGTTTGTAAATATGTAAATTCTTTATCGACTACGAGGAATTACTTATAGGGTAACTTGTAGTAATTACTTGTTAAAATAATGAATTAAAAGATTATAAAGAAGAAACAATAATTCTTTTCTATACTGATCTGCATTATCTATTGTTTTTACGCAGTTTTATTTTTCATATTGCCAATCCTGGCAAAATACGAAGGAGCGCCATCTATTAGAAATTAATCGAGTAACTGTCGATCCTTATGCGTGCAGGTCGATATTCTTGAAACGGAAAATACTCGTTGAACTTTTTTTAAGTTTATTGTTTTTTAGATAGAGCGTTTTTTAATTAACGCGTTGTGATTTATAACGGAATTTAAAAGATTGATTTGTCATTACGCCTCATGGATTTGTGCAAAGTGAAATGAGGTGCAAGGGAGTAAAGGCTATGTCTGTAAATGAATTGTAATATTCGCGAGTTTCGTTATGGCGTTTTATCGCGGAAATATTAATGCACCACCATTGATAAACTATGTTTATTATAAATTTAATAGTAATGCATTCAAATTGCATCTATCAAGGAGACAACTGTCAACAAAACATAATCAATTATCGTTTAAACGTATGAAAAATGGTAGGTGAATAAACATAACCTAGCGTTTATTTTTGTGCCTTGGATAACACGTGATAACATTATTATTTGTTAAAAGATATCAATGAATTTTTAATTACATCCATACGAACGCGTGTTTCTCGCTATGTGTTTCTATAACGAGTTTATCACTCTATCTATTTCATTTGCTTATGTTTTATGTGAAAAAGGACTATTTTTAATATTATTATTTTTTTAGCTAGCCCATCACAGGAAAAGAATACAACAATATCTAATTTATCTAGTTACATAGAAAGGAGAAAATTAGAAGCACAAAGAAGTATAATTGTTCAAGTTGCAACATGGAAATCGTGCAAAGATCTTCTGTCTTACTGTTGCCAATTTGGCGACATTACGAGTGTATTTTATTATTCATTACCAAAAGAACATGTAGGTCAGATAATATTTGGTTATTTTACATTTATACATTTTTTATTTCATCGTATTCAAAGTTATTTAAAAATAATGTTGAATATATAAATATCGCAATAGCATAAAATTTGTTTCATCTCACTTATAAAAATCAATGATTTTCAGCAATTCATTCTATTAGAATATAAACAATTGGCAGCTACTAAAACTGCTTTAGATGCTGCTACATACACTGGTAGGGACAATATAATTCCTAGTAGAACAAATGTAATGTGGTTCCGCAAAGTAGCAGAAAAAACATCACCCATATTAAAACAATACAGCCTACCATCGATAAGTTGCACTAACTATGGTGTGTTAGGGGAAGCTGTAATTAGAAATATGCTTGAAAATGCGCCATCGGTAAAATTTTTTTACTTTCATCGCACATTTGATATTTCAATATTTATTTTAATGCACGTTATGTCTTTTTTATAGATATCATCTCAAATGACGATTTTATACAATGAATACAAAATAGATGAGTTAGAAATAAGACTAAAATTTCAGGTTATTACTAATATAGAACAGTATTTCTCTGGTATATTTCCAAGTATCATTGTGCACCCATTTGGATCTTTTATAAATGGATTTGGAAAAAAGTTTTCTGATCTTGATATAGTTCTTTTTGCGGATGGTCTCAAAAAAGTAAGCATACAATGATAAATTTTTATTCTCCGCAAGCAGATATAAGAGATAGATTATTTTCTTATAGGAAAAGTTATCGAGCAAACTAGTCTTTCATACAAAACCAACCAATATAAATGAAAAGCAGCAAACATATGAGTTTATGGGAGTGTTGGCTGATACTATGAGATACATGATACCTGGTATAAGTCATGTACGAAGAATTTTTAACGCGCGTGTTCCTATAATTAAATTCAACAACATATTCACGTATACAGAGTGTGATCTTAGTATGAGCAATGTGTAAGTTTTAAAGTGTATTACTTATTTTGGAATATTTACAATATTTAAGACTGTTTTTGTAGCATTGCCACATACATGACTGAGTTATTATATTTATATGGTGAAATAGATGATAGAGTAAGACCATTAGTATTTACAATTCGAAAATGGGCACATGATAACAAATTAACGAATTTGAATCCAGGGAAAACGATTACAAACTTTTCATTAACTTTATTGGTAATATTTTATTTGCAACGACAACAAATATTGCCTGTTATAAATAATATGAAGGGTTTTGCAGGTAAATTTTATAGTAGAAGATTTGCATAATGCCAAAAGATAATAATACCTAGTAATAAAAAGTTTTTACTATTTATTTGTAGAAGTACGTGAGTCTGTTGACAATATGGACAAAATATATTCGCATTCGATATACAGCATGCGTCAAAAGCAGGATAACTGTGAACAATTAAGTTCCCTTTTATTACATTTCTTCGAATTTTATTCCACTTTTGATTTTAATGAAAAGGAAATTTGTCTTCGAGAGGGTTGTACGTTTCCAAAAACTGACAATTCAGCATTATTTATACATAATCCATTTCAAAAAGGATTGAATGTTAGTAAAAATGTTAGTACAATTGAGGTCGGACGTCTGCAATTTTCAATGATAAGGGCAATTAGCAGTCTAGAAAGTACTAATTCTACAAAATCAAAAAATTGGGGTATTTTATCCATATTTGATTGTCAGAATTCACAAAATGTAAGCATTAACGCGTCTCAAGTACGCGATGAAGACATAAAGACTAAAATAGAGAATGAAGAAACATCTGAAAATAATGGAACAATAGAAAGTATTTCAGAAAGTAACATTGATGATACATTAAATACACAAACTAGCAAAATTGACACAAAGCAAGATGCGACGAAACAAGTATGAAGGTGATCTTGTTCGATGGAAGATATTGGTACTGTTACCTTGATAAAAAAAGGAATAATGTGAAAAATATTGTATATTACCATTTCATTTTAATATCGATGTAATAAATAGAAGTTATATATAAACGTGATACAATATTAGTGTATAATACAAAAATGCGTAATGAAAGCTAAAAACAAATTTGTATGAGTCTGTTTTATCGTCAGATTACCGTGTATCGCAGTTCTATTTTAACTATCTAAAAAAAGAAAGAAAACAGTTTATTTACATAAGTTTTTCATAAAGTTTTGTTATATCCGAAGGAAGTCCAAAGAGATTTCCTATATGTAAATAAATGATATACGTACCTTGAACAAAGGAAAGGCTTTTAAACATTTCAAACGATTCTGGGTCAATGCAAATAACGTATTCCTTAGCTTGTATATTTTACTTTATCAGCATTTCGGCATTTTTCATACATATATACTTATCGTGTACATCTGCTATAATTAAAACGTCCTTAAAGCCCTCACGAAGACCGTAACTTCGTACTCGGTGAATTATAGATAATCATAATAATATTTCCGACAATTTTCACGATGCATCACGATTAAGTTACTATCGGTAATGCACCTACTTACACGCGTATGCGCGTATGTGTGTGTGTGTGTGTATATATATATATACACATACACACACACATATATATATTTCTTGTAAGTATGCATGAGTATTAATTTTATATGACGACGAATAATATATCGTCGTTAAGAATCTTCATACCAACTCACCCATCAGTAGGGAGGGGATACAATGAACATGAATTCCGGTATAATAATCGTCGATTATCAATTATACGAGTACGCTCATCGAATTAGGCTATTTCGTGAGTATCCTCAATTAAATTCGTAATGTACTTGTGGCTGGCAGTGTTGTTTACTAACTAACTTCTTTTTACCCGACCAACCGAACTGTGTGTGACGCACTTTTCGTTAATCTGTATTCAACTCGGAATCGACGTTTTAAGTACCATTAAGAGTACTGATCCTTACCGCTATCGAATGTTTTTTTTTATATGGCAGCTTCTAGAAGTTTAACATAATTAATATCGACGAGATATCATATGTCAATGCGATGCCGGTCGTTTAATTGCTTTCTTCCGTCTTTCTTTCCTCGCGATCAAATAAATCTCTTACAGCTGGAGGGATAGGAGTGTTTCAACTTTATAAGCTCAATGGCGCGCGCACAGCTTCCTTGTAAACATATCCTACTGATTACTAATCAAAGCTCTGAATGCAACAACCGCCACTGGGAAGACAAATTAAAACGGGGGACAAGAAAAGAGGAGGACATGCACGATCGCTCCTTCTTGTTTCTTATAAATCTTTTTTCTACTTTAACCCTTTCGCCGGTAAACTTTTCCTAACGTTATTATTATTATTTATTTTATTTATTTATTATTACTATTATTATTATTAGTAGTAGTAGTAGTAGTAACATTATTATTAACGTTCTTATGATATTTTCAAGATGTCCCAGTAATAACCGAAGGGTTCCTATCGTATCATCGACACCTACACATAAGCTACCGAATGCAATTCTACTATTGTCGGGACATGTTTCACTTCATGTAGAGAAACTTTGAAACGCGTACTTTCCCAGAGCGATGAAAGGGTTAAGTCAACGTTTAAGGATGATAGAAAAATTGGCCAAGAAAACTTTCCTCGATGGGTGCCTTCCAGTGACGTTTCATGCAACAAAAAATGTATGTGTAAAAAAAAGACCAAAGAAATTCTCTCCAACGATCGATTGAATACCTTTTATGCTTGTGTGTACGCAAGCTCGACAGGATTAAAACTTCTTTTTTTCTACTTTGTTCATGCGTGTCGTGTTGCGTGTACAAGTGCTCGTATGTCGTGTATGCATTCATGTGTATATGTGTGTGTGTGTATATATACATATATAATTATCGAGACGTTTAAAATTTCCTCGAAAAAACTTACGAAACTTTTCGGTTCAACAATACGTCTCATAATTAATAACAAGCATAATCACCAACAAAGGTACACAGTCTCTCTCTGACCATATAATTCTTAATCGTTTTCTAGGCTTTCATTAAATCCTCCTGCTCGTCATGTTAAATTCATAAGTCGTAAATGTCATCGGAACATATTACGTTGGAAACCGCTTCCTGGGAGGAGGAGGGGGGTTGAAACTATTTGGATGAGGGAAAGAAAAAGAAGATAAAAAATGAAAAAAGGAAGAAAGAAGAGGTATCGTTATAAATTGGGTTCCATACTTTTCTTCTTCGTCTTCTCCTTCTCGGGGGACGTGTTTTTGACAGTTCGACCTATTTTAATCGTTCTAATTCGTTTTGCTCTTACGATGATGACGATGATGATGGAGGTGATGATGACGTAAATGCGATCTGGTCTCCTGCACGGCTGCAACCAGCGTCCGTACCGCCTCCTCGTGACCCTCAAAGCTATCGGCTCTTTTCAGCTGTCCCAGGGACGAGGATGCACCCTCGCTGGAGCCACCTCTTTTGCTCTTGGGTCGCGGAAAGGTTTCCCAGGAACGCTGCTTCTGCACCAGAGATGACGACGTCGGTGTGGATCCGATCAAAACAACGAATGTTTTCCTGGCATCCTGCGAGGATTGACCTACCGTCCCCTCAACGATGCTCGATCTTCTGCTATTACCGGAACCGGTCGTGCTAAGGCTGTCGCAGCTCGCTCGCCTACGTCTTCTGACATCGCTCGAAGTCTTCTCGTCCGCGTAAAAGACATCCTCGGAATCGCTCGCAGGATACACCTTGTTACCCTTGCCGCTCGAAATTTGTTGCTGCTCGTCAGGTGGTACGGGATGTACTTGAGCCTGGACTCGTTTCTTAGCCTCGCCCATGCTAGAAGCTTCGGAGATTCGTTGATACTCTCCCTCCTCTCCACCTGGAAGGACGTTATAGAAAATATTTAAGTATGTATATATATATATATATATATGATCGTCAGACATCCATACGTTGGTGGTAAGAGTCCTACCTGTTTGATGGGACTGTTGCTGCTGTTGTTGCTGCTGCTGACCGTCCGTGCACCTTTCAGGCTGGTCGAGTGCCTCCGCAGACGTGTCACCGGTGGTACCTTTTAAGGAGCGATATAAAGATCGAATCTTGCTAGTGGAGGAATGGCCAGGTGGTGTTTTGGGCTTCGTACCGTCTGGTGACTTTCTCGATCGCCGAGTCTGACTACGATCTCGGCTACCGTCATCCCGACCTGGTGACTTTTTACGATCCTCCCTCGATCTAGCTTTCTCGATACGTTCTCTGAGGACTCCTCTTTTTGGTTCGGAAGATTTCGCCGTGCCGTATACGACTATATTACCGCTAGAGTCTAGAACGGCACCGACACTACCTGACGGTGTCCGGCAACGTGTCGGCATTTCTTTAGTCTCTGGAAAGACAAACCGTATAATCGATTAAAAAGAGATCCTCGAATATTTATTATATATCAATTTTCATACCCTTCATGTAAAGCGCGTTGTCAGCACTGGTCGTAGTACCTCGTGGATGACGATGTTCCTTGGTCGGTGCTTGGGTCTGCGGTTGAGGTGGTTCCTGCATCTGCAAACTTGCCAAGTGATCTAACAACGCTTGCAAGTGTTGACTACCGGAAGCATCCGAAGCAGCCATGCTCACTTCGCCTGCAGAAATTCCTGTAGCGAACGACTTTACGAACGGTTCTAATTGCTGGGCTAGATTCTGTAGCTGCTTCACCTCGCTCCTTAACGATAGAATATCGTTCATCTGCGCAACAGACGCACTCTTTATAGAATACAGAAGCGAAAAAGCGGAGCTTCGAACGCAAACTACGTGAACGTTTAATATATACACCTGGGAATGAAAAATTTCCTTCTCTATGTGAATCCTACACAATTGTTCCTCCCAGAGAGTGTCAAAGACGTTCCTCAGTCGTTCCAGTTCCAACTGATGATGTTCCAATTGTTGCTCCAACACGCGGCAATCTCTTGCCACGTGTTCGTAACGCGAGCCCAAGGGTGGTGTGTTTGCCCTTCTAAGCTGTGCGACGTCTCGATGAAGTTCTCCCAAACGCTCCTTCACCGTCATTAGTTGCTGACTTAGCTCCTTCAATTGAGTGTCGAACGTTCGACAGTGGTTGGAAAATGGCCCACTGTCACTTGCGGCCTTCGGCTGAATTCTCTGAGCAGACTTGCTGCTCTGTTAGAAAAATGTATTCCTGATATAATGGTAAAGCTTACTATGATTTACCGCAATACAGTTACAATAATTGTGTTCACTGACTACGATATATCCGACTACCGCTCTATCACGGAACAAAAGACACTTAGAGAAGCTGGTGTAGCCAACGCGCTACAAAAAAGTTCGTTTCTAATTTATCTACCAGCTACCACGACATTTTCAAAACAAACATCATAGTAATCCTGTAAACAAAAGTACTTACACAGAATTGTGCGCAAGAAATGCAGTGAAAAACAAACTTGTAATGTAAAATTAAAACAGGTATCGATGCTTAGTAAAGTAATCGTTATAGATACCTGTATGACCTGCGGTTCCTGCTGACCCATCGTATGAGTTTGATCGTACAACGATTCTTTCGGTGTCTGTACCTGCCCCACGAAAGGCTGTAACGTACGAGCGAATTCGTTTCTATAGTTGGCCTTCAAATGAGCTGCGAGTAGAGGAGGTCTCGAAGGATGCCCAAGCTGAGCAACGCGACTCAATCTTTCAAGCATCGGATGCGCGAGCTCAAGAAATTGATACTTTGTCGCACCACTTGTGAAAGCCGTACACAGCATTAAATGCATCTGTAGTACCGGAAACGCGCTACCCAAGGATAGCAATTGAGTCCGAACCATTCTCTCTTTAGTTTCAAATTGACGTTGGAGTTCCGTGAGAACGGAGGCGTGAGTCTTGGTAATTGTTTCCTGCATTCCTTGACAAAATGAATTCAATGAACGTTTTTCCGATTCCAAACTGTGGCGTAACTCGTCCAGTTGTGATTTTAATGCCAAAACTCCGTCTCGTACACCTGCCTGTAATTCGCAAATCGAATTTGCTGCTCTTTCCATTTTTTTCGAAGCCTGTTGCCAAGCACTTTCGATATCCACGCAATGTATTCGAGCATCCGCTGGTGTGTCGCGAAAGCAAGTAGCACAAAGCATGCATTTCGCGCTTTGACTGTACATAATGTATTGCTCTCCGTGAGATGGACAACGACGTTGCGTATCCTTGGCGCACTTACTCATATGCACTACTTCGTGGGTAGAGAACATCTTTGCACGATGCGTGTGTTCTCTGCAGTGAGTGCACAAAGCTTGTCCTATAAATTAATAAATCTATGTTAATCGATACAATATACATAATAATGTAATGATGTCATGTAGTGAGATATCAAGTAATATCGAAGAAAGTTATGAGAAAATACCACATGTTGTGCAGAAGAACATAGTAGATTTGTCTCGTTTATCACAATTGGCACATGGTGGATTTTCAGAATTGGCTAGTTCTACCAGTTGGCGTATCAACTGATCCGGTGGTGGTAATTGCGTACCATCTTTAAGTTGCGTTTGCTGCCTGTAAATATAACAATATTTATATAAAATGATAATAATAAAATAAAAGAAAGGAGAAATAATTAGTACGATTAAATAATTTTTAAGAAACACGTAATAACTCTAGATTCAGAAAAAACATGCACAAATAATTTTTAATATCTTTAATCGGATCTTGGAAAAAACTTTAATATCCTGGATGTACTTCATCTGGATACGGAATTAAAAGCTGATCAAAGAGTTGTACCAGGAAACAATGAATGCTCACCCACATCATGAAATAACTCACAGATATGCAGACAATAAAGCATGCTATTGTCACTTCATGAATGGGTACATGCAATTAGATAGAACACAATAAGGATAGTAGACAATGAGATCCATGCATGTTTGATGGGGATGCAGCACCGTACACATTGATTGAACATCGACCAACAGTGCATTTACTCTGCTCTATCCGATACATGAAAGCAGGTAAACATTTAAATACTACTCTACAATCGAGCAATACCTATATACGTACACAAAAAGATAGCAACCAAAAAAATGGTTGGTTTCTTTCTATAAAAGAATCCTAAAAGTGTTCTACAAAAAAAAATGCTTTAGATTCAGAAACAACGTTTAACACAAATCAATGGAAAAGAAGACGACGTATGCATTCTACGGCTACAACCAACATCTATTGAAAATTCCTCAAAGTACACGAGGAACCATTGAAATTACAGCTACAAAAAGTTGAAAGAGAAGGCTGAGTGTGGTTGAAAACGAATGAAACATTATAAATATAGGGAGTACTTTCTGTTACTTTACTTGCAACGTACACAGCGATCGTAAAGTCAGCAGACCAGCACGAAGCATGCAGAAACTGCTTGTTCGGGGCGAGCGTAGATCCCACGAATATCCTAAGGGTAGGGCCATGCAAAAACAGACGTTGTTAACTACCCGCAGATGGGACAGGTGACTTTCCCGTCGAGATGAGGGCCGCGTATACAGCGGGCGCAGAATGTATGAAAGCAGGAGAGCAAGCAGGGCTCATTGTAGTAGTCATGGCAGACACCACAAATCAGTGGATTCCTAGGACCACCAGAATCGACTCCGGACGTGGCATTGTTCTCGCCGACCCCGTCGACAGCCACCGACCCCGAGCTCGCCATCCTCCGCGAACCGACGGTCACCTGGAAAAAGGAAAATCGTCAAACTCTCCCTACCTTCGCGCGATCGAAATGGCACGGATTCTGACTTTCACCCCCGAAAGAAGACCCATCATCCTTCCTCGAAAGGGTGTCGCCTTAGAAATATGTAGGATTAAGAAAGATGTTTACCCCCCAAGACCGTTGGCCCGCCCGCCGCAGAGAATCGCGATGGGATGGTTTATCGGCTCGTCATTCTGACGTAGTACCGTGCCAACCTCGTTTGCGCCTGACGATCAGCCCTGACGTCATTGGGGCGCCCACCAATCTCTCCCTCTACTACCCGCATAGGAGGCGCACGCACACACCGCCTGAAGGGCCATAGGCGCCGGTCGTGCACCACCCCAAGGATGACTCTCGAAAGAGTCAACGTTCTTCCTACGTATCTCCTCTAGGTCGTCCTTTCGAAAATAATTTCTTCTATCATTTAAATAACATATCTATAAATAACATATCTTCTTATAGTTAAACATCGATTCGGTGAGACTTACATCTTATCCATCGATCGATCGATGACAATTCAAACGATCCTGTTCCCTCTTCAATCAAATTATCCTTCCGCGACCATCTTGATAAAAACTAGGAAGGCGTCCCTTCTGCAAAAAGAAAGCAAACTATTAGACGAAACGAAGCTACGTTTCTTTCCTATCTTTTTTTTTCACCATCGTGATCTCGTACAAAACGATTAAATTGTACTCGTCGCGCCGGATTCATCAGGGAAATATCATTAAAGCTGGAACATTCCTACCCTGTATCCACACACACATATACACAGGGGGAAGTATTTGAAAGAGCCGCGCCTATGCGAAGGACAAGACTGTGTGTACGTGCAGTGGCTCGTTCACGCGGGGCTGTCGTGTGAGTGCGCAGGAGGAGACAGCAACCCCTTGGCGTCTCCTCCGGGCTCTTTCCGCACCCCTGCAGACGTGGGCTCCATATGCAACTTATATAGAAGTGTGCGCGGATCTGCGAGGGTGG
>JAIFRP010000090.1:337382-365400 GCA_032403825.1 Odynerus spinipes | reverse complement strand
AATATTGGGCTGTTTAGAAAGTTCAGAGCGATTTTTTTTTCTTTTTTTTTCTTTTTTTTAAATGAAAATGTCGGGAGGAAACTTTCGGTGCGCGTATTTATAACCTCGTTCGATGATATTTTATAAATAGATATAAATATGTACGTATATACCTATTTATGTTACGTAGTATATTTGTGTCTGTAAGTTTACGGAGAAAGTATGTAATATCGATGTAACGTTCCGCTGAAAATTGTTACGAACTTTCCACACGATTTGGTACGTGTATGTATGCCGTGTAGCATCGCTGAAACGTTATACCAGATTTATCTCGTTCCCGATTTGCTCGACCCCTATATTCTTGCCTTTTTAACCTATAAAAGGAGGTCCTTAAGGGCGTCGCCTACTTGTGGATGCACCACGCGCATGTAATGCGGTTATGCAAATTTTCCCTTTCGCCATGTTAACGGTGCTCTCGTCGTTCCCCTCTCTTATTTTTCATTAATATTTCAAAAGTTCGAAAGGGGAGGACTGAGGAATCGTATCTCCGTTGATTTTTTTACATACGTAATTAACAGCATTTAGAAGGACTGAAAATAAGGGAGGGAAATGGATAAAATGGAGAGAGAAAAATAGTGTCTCTTTAAAACACTTTAAATGAAGCGCGTAATAAAGCGCGCTTTACGTGGTAGCTCAAACGCGACGTGATATTTCATGATACATACCCCTGCGTTTACCGCGACGGAAGGGATATCCGTGAAACACTCCAGCCAGATTTTAAATTACATCGTTCCTCGTGCGGTGGAAATCCCAGAAGTCTCGCGAGTGAACAGCTTTTTGTTTTTTATATGCATATATATATATCTATATATATGGAGAGAGATACGTTATTACTCCGATAGATATACAGCCTCTACAAATAGATTCGACGCGTTCCTGTTACGGATATTAACTCATATGTATACCGACACACGAAATGGAAGATAAAATAAGAAAAATCGTACTTACCGATCGATATCGTTTCCTTTAAAAATGAATGCCCCTCTGTACCTATCGTTGACATTATCGTTTCCGGGGCAGCGAGGAACAGGGTGCGGACCTTTCTGAAAATAACCATCCTTTGGATCGTTTGACGTATTTTCGAAAGACATCGGGTACTCTTATGGGTACGTGCGATACCAAGATATTATACAGCCCTGAGTAAATTGCTGACCCTCCAACGGGTCAGTGGGCGCCAATTCTACGACCCTCCTCCTCCTTTCCTGGCAACCGCAATATGCTTTTGCTCGAAGCATACACCTGCTTCTTCAACGTACGAAAAATCTAATAACTAATGGGGCTAACGGAGATGCTAGAAACTAATATCCCACTCTCTCATAAATTTGACTTCCCCTGTTTATTTATGTTTCTTACGTTTCGAACGAAGTACCATCGGTTTCTTGAAAAGACATCGACAATATTTTACCTCGTATTCTCCTCACGTTTCCCATACTTCTTTTGGAATACGCGAAGACAGTTATGTAATTGGAAATACGAGGACGATCGCGATGAATCGGCAAATACCAAATGACCGATGTTGATCTTTCGGATAACTATTATCGGAGAAATCTGGTGCAGCCGGAGAACGTTGCTCCCTGTTCCTGATACCGTGCCAAGTGCTCAAACCGTCAAATAATTACGAAAGGAATTCGCTCTTCTTTTGTTGCCCCCTATTCTTCTTCGCTCGTCCCTAGAAAAGCATTCAAAGGAGATTGTTAGCGAGAAAGGATTTTTGGTAGGAAAGATAAATCGATTACTTAACTTCGTTTAAATCTCTATTCTCGATTACGATAACGAGCCAATGTGAAATCAACATTCGACATTTGTACGGTCTCTGTATTTTTTTTCTACTTTTCGCGTTTGTAAAAAAAAAATATGATAAGAAACTTAAAAAGTAGAAAAAAGTAGAAAAATTATTTCCTAGTCGTCGTATTCAACACCCTCCGACGATGTAAAGTGCATCCACGCGCGTGCACTTCGTAAGTTCATAGAATGCATCATTAATGACGAAGCGAAATTACGGTTTCGAGTTCGCCGTACAGAAGTTTCAGTATATTTTCTATTTGTGGGCCACACCTCTGCGGGACGCGCGTTCATTATTTGAAAGTTAGTTAACCGGAGGCACCCGCGATTCTTTTCTTCTTCCTTCTATACGGTTCTCTCGCGTCGCATCGTATTCTATATCTGTATATGTCTATCTGTGTCTGCCGTTAATATTATATAGATCTCAAACCGTGCTCTTTACCATCCACAAACGAGAAAGATTCGTTTGGTGTTTGTTCGTGTGATTACTTCTCACAGAAATAATGCAAATTTCTATTTCCTCTGAAAACAGAATTTATTCTTTAGACGATCGAAAGACAAATGATTATATTTGTTCATGTTGGTAAAAAAAAATATTTATAATCTTACGCAGAGATGAAATATTGATAACCTTTCCTTTTTTATTTTTTATTTTTATATTTATTGTACAGTACTGTAATATTATTTTTAGAAATTATACCTCGCATTTGCTCGTAAAACTTTCAATTAGGGTGCATTCAGCTTTGATGCTTATGCTAATGAGCGTTTTAAGGGGAGAGTTGCATTCTAAGGCCTACAAAAAGTTGCTTTATTTCGTAATTTTTATCACGACTCCCCCCTACTTTAGATACCGATCGTTCAGCTTGACGTTATAAGTGCGAGTCATTAAAACTGTGGTAACCCTATGAAAAGTATAATGGGAACCCTACCACACCGTTCGAAGCGCTATAAATAAGGCAGACAACGACCAATCGCAGATCGATTGAAGCACCAATCAGAAACGAGCCACCCTCCTTCTGCGTGTATATGGTGCACTCTCATTGGTTGCTTTGCTTGCGTGGTATTGGTCAGCGGCACCATTGCTCGGTTTGGAATGCTGATGTTTAACATTTCCTTATATCGTATTATAATAATTACAAAATATTATTCTTTAATTTCCATTTCATTTTGTAATAATTATTACAATAACTTGTATGGATAATAATTGTTTTATTGTAGTACCTTAAAACAATAGCGTGTAATATTTTAGTCATATACATTACATTAATTTCTTAAAGATAGTAAAGAAAGCCTGAGAAAGTTTATTTAGTACATATAAAATATAAAAAGATGATTGAGAATTGTATTTTTCAGTGTTTTAATTTTAATTTACTTTTTAAGGATTTGTATAACATCTTCGTCATGCATCGAATGTTGTAAACCTACCCTTTGCGGCGAATACTTAGTACTCGTACCCTGAATTAGAAAACACATTTTAGAAATGTATATATATGTATGATAAAATATTAACTGTATTAAATGCTACTTACCCAAACAAGAGCATATTTAAACTGTTGGGCAAGCGTACGATGAATAGAATGACACACGTGTTCAACTGTAACACCCTTCCTCAAAATAAGTCCATCGTCAAAATCGGGTGGTTGCCCTGGTTTTTTTGTGTACACTCTAATAAGGGATAAATATTCCCACAATGTTTCGAGTAAGAAGTCGAGATTCAACTTCATATTACAGCTTTAAGAAAATATAAGTTAATTAGATAAAATGTAAATTAAATTTCTAATTATTTTAATAATTGCTCACCTAACTACAACGCTGTTTGGTTGTCTAGCAATTCTGTCTACCTCTTCTATAGATATTTGATCTATTTTATTATATACATAAAGACATGGCAGATATACTCTATTTGCATTAATGACATCGATCAATTCGTCTGCGCTACAGTCCTCGCGAAATAATACTTCAGCATTGAAAATTTTATATTCATGCAGTATCATTTGCACTAACTTTTCATCTACTTTAGTTAACGGACATGTTGAATTAAAAGCCAACCCTCCACCTTTTTTAACCTTAAAATATATATTTGGCTTTTTCTTATTAAGTCGTATACCAACAGATTCCAATTCTTTCTCTAAAAGTTGTCTTTGTACATCTTGTTTTGTTGCATCTAACATCATTAAAACTAAATCTGCTGTTCTAGCGACGGCTATAACTTGTCTACCTCTTCCTTTACCCTAAAAACACATATGACTTACATATTATAGAGTCAATTGATTTGCAAGGAGAGGTAATGATATATAATTTTGGGATTAAAATATGATAAAGGGTTCTGAGTTAAGATATATTCTAAAATATTTCTTGTTCATAGCTGGCCTTTAAAAAAAAAAAATTAAAAACAATTCAAATTTTTGTTTATTTTTACCTGTGCAGCTCCTTCGATTATACCTGGTAGATCAAGTAATTGGATGTTCGCACCTTTATATTCTATAACTCCAGGGATACATGTTAAAGTAGTAAATTCATATGACGCAGCTTCTGATTCTGTATGCGTCAATGTACTAAGTAAAGTAGATTTTCCAACAGATGGAAACCCAATTAACGCTACTCTTGCATCGCCTGACTTTAATACATCAAAACCTTCTCCTTTCTCAGACTTTTTCGATGGTTCTAGTAGTTGTGATCTGTATTTTGCTAATTTTGCTTTTAAAAGTCCTAGATGGTATTCCGTTGCTACAAATAGATTTTGATAAGTACACATAAATATAAATTATAGTTGTTACATCAAATGTTATAAGAAATGGTAAGAAAAAGATTATAAAAATGTATGGTTAAGAAAATGATCGAAATTCAATTTGACGAATCGAGCACAAACCTTTATTCTTTTGTGTCCTAGCAATTTCCTTTTCGATTTCGGATATTTTTTCTAATATTCCCATTGTTAAATAAAATATTTATACGTTAACAAATTAACACTTACTAAAATACATTCTCTGTGATACGGCGCATGCACATACGGTGGCACCGCATGAATGTATAGGTATATATACACATAAGGAAAACACGATTAGCATCTGACGATACCTTGGAACATGAGCACATCCTACATAGGTATGCGATGAGATAAAGCATACCGACCAATCATTATCGTCGACATTGCACTACATAAGACGAAATTTACAATGGCTTATTTACGAACACATATCGTTTTCGCAAATTCCGAACAGTGATAAGGGACCGTACACAGTGCAAGTTTCTGTCTTGTTTTATTATGATCTTGTCTAGAAATTAAGAGAGTCAAAGGCGGGACAGATGTAAGTACGAATTTCGGTGGAGTGTTGAGAAACAACAAACACGAGATGCCGATGCTATAAGACTGCAAAAGCAAAATAATTTGGTGTTAGTTCTTATAACGTAAATACAGAAAACGTAAAAGGGGCGAGCATTGCTCAGAGGGTCTCGTGCAGTATGCTCAGGGTTTGTGATACAAAGATATTATGGCTGCAGGTGAGGCCAGCACTGCTAAGCCTCGTCAAGAAAAGCAATACGATTATTTGTTAAAGTTTTTGTTGGTCGGTGACAGTGACGTGGGTAAACAAGAAATACTAAGTGGTCTTGAAGACGGTGCCGCTGAATCTCCGTTCTGCAGTGGCAGTGGTATATTGTTTATTTACTTATTTACTTTTTGCAACGGTGAATAATTACAGTGCAATAATCTGTGATATTATTTTGGACATTGATAATCATTCTTTTTAGCATACAAAACTACTACTATCTTATTAGATGGGAAAAGAGTAAAATTACAGTTATGGGATACGTCTGGGCAAGGTAGATTTTGTACAATTATCAGGTCTTATTCTCGAGGAGCACAAGGCATACTTTTGGTTTATGACATTACCAATAGGTGGTCCTTTGATGGTATTGACAGATGGTTAAAAGAAGTCGAAGAGGTATATGATCTTTCGAATAGTAATACTTTGGACATCCATATTATTATAAATACAGTTGAACCTTGCTAACCTGCATTTTAAAGGAACTAAGAATAATTTGAAGTATCGAATGTTTTAAGTTAACAAGTATTTTGAGTTATAGAGAAAAGAATGTTACTAATCCTAATAATTTTTAAAAATGTAAGAAATTGTAGAGATTTCAGAGTTAACGAGGTTCAATTGTATATGTATACATCGAAGAAATAAATTAGCAGTTTTCTTTTTAAATAAAAGACACATGATTGATTTATGTATGTTTAATTTAATTTTGCATAGCATGCACCAGGTATACCAAAAGTGTTGGTTGGTAATCGACTCCATTTGGCATTTAAAAGACAAGTAGGAGAACGTGATGCAGAAGCATATGCAGCTAAAAATCGAATGGCATTTTTTGAGGTGTCACCATTATGCGATTTCAATATAAGAGAAAGCTTTTCAGAACTTTCTCGTATGGCTTTACATCGTAATGGCATGGAAAGATTATGGAGATCTAATAAGGGTATTAGCTTCTTTCTTTATAGTACGTTTCTTAATTTTTCAAATATTTATACAATTATATCCTTTTTTGTAGTACTTAGTCTTCAGGAACTTGCATGCCGTGCAATAGTTGCAAGGACAACAGTATATGGGATTGATCAACTTCCATTACCTAAATCTATAAAGTCACATTTGAAGTCATATGCCATGACTACAACTTCGCAACATCGGTACAATGGAAATCGTACGCGTAGCTCCAGTAAAAGCTTAAGTTCTCATCAACGTAAATTACGCTTTGTTGGAGTGAGTCATAATGGACTATCTACACCAGGCAGTTCTCCTGGTAGTATAACAGATTCACGGACAAGTTGTGTTGGTCGTAATTCTTGTTCAATATCTTGAGAATAAAACTCAGGTTGCTGTTATGTATAAACATGCAACATGATATCAAAGTTCTTCCATTCCTATTCTGGTTCAGAATATGGTAATGCAAACTTGTGCAGACTAAGATATATGATCGATGGAATATTTCTTAGATAAAAGTAGTTTAAGAAATTGAGAACCTCATTTTAATATTATTATTATTACTATTTGTACAATAATTTTGGTGTCCTATACACCGTGTTTCCTCAAGTTTGTAGGTTACCAAAATTTATGATAATAACATCGAGCTTAAATAAGAGTTGCATAATGTAAGTAATTATATCGATGCCATTTGTTACATGAATTTGAAACAAATGTTAATGCACCTACTAAGAAATAATTAATATAATCGAGTGTGTTTTTTATGATATTGATCATAAACACAAAGGATTTTTTATAATGAAATGAAGTGTTCCTGTCAGATAAAACAGTATATATAACAGTGCGCACTTCTATATAGTATATCTACATTTTATTAATATTGATCGTATTGTGCTTTTGGCTGTTAATATGAAATTTACTTTCTTACAAGCATATCTCTGTGCAGGACTTTTGTTCAAGCAAGATCATATCACCGTAAAGATTAATTAATTTATAGGGAATGTGTTTCATGTATTTAATGTAATGCCATTATTGTTAAGTAACATTTTTTAATAATTATTTTAAATATTCTGTAATTATATTATACTTTTGACAAGTAATATTAATATAAACTATATATATTTTTTAAAAATTAAAATATTTGCTTAATTTTGTTACTACATTATGTATGTATATTTATGCAATATCATTGCAGTAATTACTTTGATTTAAAATATTTAGTAACTTCATGTCGTATTTTATCCTTATGTTATTTGTTCAAAATAATAAAAGTTTTGCCAGGGATATGTTTAAATATTCAAGGCAAATAGATAAAGGAATTTTGCTTTGGTTGCAACGTGTACATCATATTTGTTTTTTTAAAAATGACTGTTATAGAGTATCATGTGAAGTGTATTTATGTTATATAGGATTTAACTAAATTATGTATGTATATAAAGTGACTATGATTAATTTTATTTTATATATATATACATAACATTTGCATGTTTATTTGTCTGTAAGAGTGTAATAAACTAATGATTAATATCATAAAAATTTGCAGCAGACAAATCTAGAAGATGAACTGTTCAAAAAATACATTATTTTCCCAATCTCAAAAATTGTTATTTGTTCAAATGTAAAAACCTATTTGTAAAGGATGATATTATAAATCAACAGAATATTTGACTGTATTATTATTGTATATATTTGGTTATAGGATAATAAATCATTGAAAGTATTATAAATATCTACTAAAAGGGACCATCTAAATGATGAATAAGAAACATTACATTATTCCTTTCATTTTCAGAAAGATCATTTAGTCTTTAATATGATCAATTTAATACCATAACAACTAAATACTTCACTTGTTTTAATGTCAAAAGTGATGACTTTTAAATAATGTTTTACCTATTATAGGTTCTAATTTTTATGTGTATTTCATTTCATAAATGTAACATATACAAAACAGTGCTATACATTTGAATTAATTAAACTTCTATAAATTATCTTAACACTTTTACTAAATATCCTAATAAAAATACATAGTGCCGTTAGAGTAATATTTAACTATGTCTATGATCGAAGGATATGTCGATGAAGAAAATATGTCCCATTTGTCTATTCAAGAAAATGATTGTGTACCACCACAATTGAAAGAAGTTAATGAATTGTTGAAGTCCATAAACGTGCAATTGGAAGATTGTGCCTTAGAATGGCAAGCAAAAATTTCTCAGCAACAATGGGAAATATTTAGTGCAAGGAATGTTACGCAAGGTCCTTGGGAACAATCTGTACTAGCAAGAACATTTTTTGCTGAAAAAGTCTTGGATGAAAAATTTCAAAATTTACTTTCATGCAGTAAATCTTTCTTAGAGCAATTTAACAATTTTATTGGCAAGTTAAAATTTGTAATACATCAAGCTATTACTTTTATAATATATCATATTAAATGAGTTAATTAAAATATTTACAGTGCTCTTACAAAATAAACAGCCTAATCTATCAATTCAAGAAGAACAGAAATCACTAAAATACTGTTCAGATATAAGTGAAAGTCAGTCATCGGTGCACAATCCAGTAGTAGAACCACTCGATCTTTCTTTATTGAATTATATGAATTCAAACACTACAAAAAAGAAAGGGAAACAATTTCATACTCGTTTACTTGGGATTAATAGTTCGTTTGCTGATGTTATCAAAGCTAAAATAACTTTTGACACTAAGTTTTTGGGATTCGAAGCAATTTTACATAAGATGTCAACTACATCACCAAGCGAAGATGCTTTGTCAAATTTTTGTAAAATTTATGCAAATGTAATAATACTTAATGCATTATACATTTCTATAAATCTTGTATACCTATTGTTCTATATTTAAGTTCAATTGTACTTTATAATAGGGAAGCATAACAGAGAAAAGAAAAGCAGCAGAAGTTACTTTAGGTAATAAACAAAAAAAGAGGCAAACAAGAATAACAAAGGGGAAACAAATTACTGGATTTAGAAGAGGTGCAATTCGAAAATGTAGAAAAAAAGGATCTGTTTCACTTGGAGATGGCGATCAATTGAGCACAATAAATAAAAGCAACAAAGAGATTATATCACCATGATTTTTGTTCAAATTATATATTTTTGATAGGGTATATGGAATGATATGGAGTAGTTTATACAAAGTTGTAAGTAGTAATAAAACAAAAATTAATAAAGTTTATAGACATTTAGTGTTTTTGCAATAAAGTTCAATATAAACATAATCACGTAATAAAGTAATTTTTATTAAATATTCATGAAAATTACCGGTATTTCTACATCAGGATTATTCCACATAACACTGTTATACATTTACAAAATTATAATCTTATATTACTATGCTAGAAAGTAATTCACATAATAACATTACAGTTACAGATATTTTAACAATGGGATTGCAGCATTAATCTGCATACACATAATTATAGAATTATTTTTAATTTCTGATTGTTATTTAATATTGTAATTTGCACATGTAGAACACTAAAATAATTAAAGTAAAACTAAATTAATTCAGTATCATCTATTTCAGCATAAATACAAATGTCAAAACCAAGTTATTATATGAATCTTACTAACATACGATATTAACCAATTCAATTCCAATCTTACGACTAATTTATATCATATCTGATTTATATATTTTTTTTATAGGTGTATGCAATAATTGCTTATATACAAAATGTATTTATATTTGTTATATGTGAAATTATACACATCTGATGAAATAAATGTTGGATCTAAACCTAGCATGAAACAAATGGAGATTCTACATGTTTTTACTAAAATATAATGATAAAATTAATTAAAACAATCATATTTCATGTGTAAATGTTGCATTTGTAAATGGAAAAATATAGTTTTAATATAAGCTACTGGCAAACAACTGATGTGAGTCTAATTTTTGGGAAATACTTTTTTCTTAAACTATATATTCTTTAAATATAAAAAAATAATACAGTAACAATAATAAAGTATTTAGAAATAACAACACGAAATGTATTAATGCTTGCAAACTTATTGATCCTAATATATACGATTTTTAAACATAAATATTCTTTACCATATTACATATACATATTAAAACTTGATATTATAACTTTTAAAAAATATACCTGCTAAGCACAACCACATTGAAAGGGGGAAATTTTTATATCAGAAAATGATCTAAAAGCTTTTAAAAGTGGAAGAGTACAAGGTAAAAAGGCATTTTCCAATTAAAAGGCACATGTAACAATACATTGATGATGATAAAATAATTTAATCATTGGATATTTTTAACAAGTATGACTATATACCATATTTATAATTAGAAAATGTCTTAAAATACTTGAAATATTTTCTAGAAATGTTTTCTTAAATAGTAACAAGTCATTAAAACTTTCTTATATGCGTGTAATCTCAAATGTAATGAAAGATAAGTATTTTACAAAAACAAAAAATATCACTAATAATTGAGTTTTTATATGATATTACAAAGAAAAAAAAAAGCTTTTAACATTCCTTTCTGATAATAAGGAAGATGATATTTCATTATTGCCCACATATAATTGAGATACCTAATCAACATCACAGTACAGATGCATACAACCTTTCTTCAGAGACATAAAGGATTTTAATAAAAAAGCATAGTATTTTATTATAATTGATCATGCCAATAAACTATGCTTTAAATAAAATGCCAATTGTCGTCTAAATAAATGTTTTATGTTATTGACAGTGAGATTCAACCGATTTTTATGTAGACACTTTCTTTAGTTCTTTAGTCCTCAAGAGATGACGCTTACTAAATTTACATTTTATATTTCTATTGTAATTTGAATCATGATCATTTAAGCAAGCAGATCTCATAAATAGCCAAAAGATAATAGAAAGCGAATTTTTATTAAATGAAAAAAAGAAATAGTAAAGAATATATCTATAAAGTAGATCTAATTTAAAGATCTCAATATAGACATATAGTATGGTGATAAAACTACCACAGTACACAAAGGACATAATTTCCATCTTGGTGGTATAAGTAAGTTTTAATATAAAAAAATAATAATATAGAATTACATATAATAAAATCCAAACTGTAATAGACAATTCAATATAACTCAAAATATCAGGTATATGTCACATTAAAAGTGTAAGTCAGATATTAGATAATAATGAATATACCAAAATCTTCTTAGGTTGTTTCATACAACAATTGCAAAGATGTTAGTTTTCATTGCAGAATATATGAATATCAAATAATCAACAACAATAGTTTCAATTGACCAAAAGCATCAATTAATTTATTTTAATAATGTGCCTTACAATAAATATCTATATAAATAATTGTTTCAATTAAACATATTTCTCATTGAGGCACTCCACTCATCATATTTGTAATTATGACTTTTTATTGCAAAAATTACTATGAAATAGTAAGAATCAAATAATATGGTATGGACCATACTTGTATGTTAGAATAAAAAGTGACATGTATATATACTCAACATAATTCAAATTTGATCAGATTTTCATCCTTAAATATAAGATGGACAGATATATTATACAAATATATAGAAATTTATAACTAAGGACTTTTATGAGATCTGTATGCTGGGCAAAGAAAATATGAATTTAGAGAGGCAGAAGAAGAAAGACGCGGATTTCACCTGAATTCATAGATTTGTATGCTGTGCTCTGGAACATGCCTTAAATTCAATGATTGATACCTAAAATGATAACAAATATATTCTTTAATTTCAACTAATGATATATATGAAAAATGCATTTCTTAATATATACTGTGTATGCCATAGCAATAAACTAAAAGTTTGGTCTGATTTATTGATCGTACGATCATACGTTGTCCCCATAAATTTTAATTTCATTACATCGCGTATAATTTAAACGTATATGTAAATACAGCTAAATTTCTTTATAGAAATAATAAAAGCAAATAATTTAGAAGAATGTTATAGAAAGGTAAAAATAATATAAAAAATGTCAATTTACCATTCAGAACTGCGGTGATAATAAAAACCTTCGATTGTTGCAGCAGACTTTTGAAAGCAAATGTAATAAAAGCCTGCGAATGAAGCGCCATTAATATCTTTGATAGTATGGTCAGGAACTAAAAAGTGTTCTTTCCACCTCATAAACACAAAGTCTGTTCCTTTTAGTGCCTCATAATCAAATGTGTCGGAGTTAAATGTTTTGGCATATTGACAAAAAGATTCAAATTTACTCTGAAATTAAATAAGTTAAATTTAGAATTACACCTAGCAAATTTATATTAAAGTATATCTACAAACAAGCAACAAACCCAGTGTTTCTTATCAACATCTTCATCCGCATCCCATTTACGTGTTAAAAATGGATACTTTTTTGAAATAATTTCACCATCGAAGAACGTTGTTAATGTTGGAAATTCTTCCGTAAGACCTTTTATTTTAAGATAACCACATAAATAGCTATTTTCTTCATCGACATGCTGAAATATAAGTAGAATTTAAAATTTAATAAAATTCCAAATATTTGTAATGGGTGATCGATTGTATCTCGTATAAATTGAATTAAGTATAACGTCGTTTGAACAAAAACACTGTACTTTCAGATATCAATATTTATGCCGTAATACTCTGACGTTATGTTTTTCTCTTATGTTATGATAATGTCAATATTGATATTGTTATTAAAGAAAAAAGTTGTTATCATTAGGAAGATATGAGAGTACATACCGGAGCAACAATGTAGACATAAAATTTGAAGCAATATTCTAGAAGCACTATGTATGTTATGCTTTAATAGGTTATTTCATAGTTTATACATATCGACAAAACAATGTTCGTATTTCATTCGCCTTCTCGAAGCAAATGTAAGAACGATGTAGAAAAAGATAGAATACGAGACAAAGGTCATCCGCAAAACAGATGTTACAAGCATAATAAATTTTTTATTAATTTGTGGCGTAATTTCCAGGCAGGTGAAGAACTAACCTGTAAAACAACCTCTACGTCGTAACTATTGCCCTTCGACTTTTGTGATCCTTGAAAACGTGAACCGTTATAGAGCAATGATTTTGTGACACCCGGCTGCTTTGAGTTAGCGGGCGGCGGCGGAACTACATCAACTTTCACCGGCATTCTCGGCCAAAGTGAATGTTTTCTCGATTCCTCTTCTTCTTGATCGAAGAAGTCTACATCACAAGATTCTCGCAATGACTGCCGGTAATTTTAAGAATATGGCTGTATTTATATAAAGCCTCGAATCCAGTCGCACTTCCACGCGAATCGTCGCTTCGTCGGCCGATTACTCTTATTGGAGTATTATAATTGCTAGTTGCGTGATGATTTCCAAAATTTTAAAAATCGTCCATTTTTTTTTCATTCTCACTTGTTCCTTTTTCACCAGTATATTATTAAATGTTATATGCACCCGGATGTGTGCAAGAGGAGTAGTTTTGAGTTAAAATGGCGGGACTTTGAAAAATGATTATTGACAACGAGATATAACAAGAGATACACATTTATGTATTTAACTTCCGTAATGTTACGCTACCAAATTCGTATGCTTAATTAAAAATAAATTAGAAGAAGAAAATAAACATTTATAAGTTGGAACTTGGTTAATTTTATTCAGTTTTTAAAAAATGTGGATCTTTTTTAAGTCGGACTTTTCGTACATACATAAGCGATCGTCCATATTCATGTTGTAAATTATAAAATTTATGGAACTTTTTCGTATAATGTTGGAAGCTGATATTAATACAATTATAGATGAAAGACATACATATGCATATATGTTATCATAAATTCTCTTTTGTATTGTAATCATTCCATTGACTTTAAATCTATAAGCTAAACGGTAATCAACGCTGATCGAACGGTAGTACCGACGAACGAATGTCAAAGCGAACATGGCGAACTTCAGTGAGACGAATTCACACGAAATGACAGAGAATTACATTCAACAACGTTGTAATATACAATGGGTAAAATTAAATGTGGGCGGAACGTATTTTTTAACTTCAAAAACTACATTAGCCCGAGATCCCAACTCATTTCTGTATCGACTCTGTCAAGAAGATTCTGATCTTATATCAGACAGGGTTAGTTGACAATCGACAGGTTATTTGTAACTCAGACTTACCATCGAACGTAGTCGCATGTTTTATGTGGAACAAAAATAACATATGCAATAGAAAATACAATCGTTTTCTTCGTTAAGATTTTATGCAAATATTTTACTCCATACGTAAGTTTGGAGCAAACGACGTCGTGACAAACATTTCATAACCTCGACAAGATACAATTGTGAATATGTAAACTTCCTTATATTACAAGTATCCACGGTATTTTACCTAATTTTACTGAAACTTAAATCAATTTTAATTCATTGGTTTAACATGATTATGTCCAGTGACACGACATGGTGATCCAAAAGATTATTTTTTATAGGATGAAACTGGAGCTTATTTGATAGATCGTGATCCAACATATTTTAGCCCTATTTTAAACTATTTAAGACATGGTAAATTGGTTATCAATAAGGATTTAACAGAAGAAGGTGTATTGGAAGAAGCAGAATTTTATAACATTACCGAGCTGATCCGATTAGTCAAAGAACGTATTATATTGCGAGATACAAGACCTTTAAGAGATTCTAAGAAACATGTCTACAGAGTATTACAATGCCATGAAGATGAATTAACACAGATGGTATCAACAATGTCTGATGGATGGAAATTTGAACAGGTACTTCGACATGTAACAAAACAACTTGTGACTTATTAATTAACCCTTGGACAGAGAATAATTTTATACTCGTGGGCATGCTGAATACAGAATCACAAATGATCTAATAGTAAAATTGTTTTCTTACTTATGGCAAATTGTATTCTTTTACTATAGTAAGTAATGTATCGTTTAAAGTACATCAGAATTAAAATAAAAACATTTATGAGTGCACACATTCATAATAAGCACACTGAGTCAGTGGTGACTCTGCATTCACAGTCAAAGGGTTAATATTACAAAATCAGAGTTTCACATTTAAAGTTAATATCATTTATATTATATGTAATCGTTTAAATTAAAATACTAAGATTTTTTACTTCAACTATGTAATATATTTTTACAGATGAAAGCTTCATATAATAAAAATCTAACATATGTGTTATTATGTATTTTAGTTAATCAATATAGGCTCTCAATATAATTATGGAAATGATGACCATGCTGAATTCCTATGTGTGGTGAGTCGTGAGTATGGACCAAGTCAACTGACTAGCAAAGAACAGGAATCCACCGATCGAGTCAAGGTATCACTCTGCCATTCCCTCTAATCAATACCTTATTCTAGTCATTACTGCCATATGTAATGTGGTATGATATATTTATTTTATACACTTCATTATGCCACA
The DNA here is from genome assembly GCA_032403825.1 of Odynerus spinipes. Taxonomy (NCBI): domain Eukaryota; kingdom Metazoa; phylum Arthropoda; class Insecta; order Hymenoptera; family Vespidae; genus Odynerus; species Odynerus spinipes. Next base: position 349,681 of record JAIFRP010000090.1, on the reverse strand, counting down.
AAAGATGTATCATTGATTATTTTCTTCATAATTTTTTATTTAAGTAGGTACACTTAGAAAAGACATTTATATGAATATCACGGTGTGCATTATTTCATATTCTTATGTTTACACATATGAACGAGTGAATACATAAAACATTACCAACATTATTTTAGACATTTTACAACATATATACAAACATAAAAATTAAATTTATTTTAATAATGACATATTTTGCGTATGAATTTGTATATTGTATAATGACCAAAGATAATTAACATTACATATAATTTTTGGGATAACACTATTTCCTTTTAATCGTCTTATTGGAATAATAAAATAACAATAATCAAACCAAAAGTGAATTGGTAAAATTAAATAAAAAATCAACTATCAAAATCCAATACAAACATAAAGTGAAAATCTCACAAACAATTTATAGTATTCATAATCATACAATGTTAGTTTTCTTTAAATGTTTCACCATACGTTTATATTTTATTGACTATTAACAAAGTTAAAGTATCTTACATGACGTCACATATGTTTTAAAAGGTTATTTGCATGAGCATGTTCTGCCTCTGATATTTGTTGTATGTATTATATTACTATTATTGTAATGCATGCTATTTATTTAATAAAGATTTTTTTTCTTTTATTGGTATGGTTTCTCTTTGCCCTTTGTCCTGCATGAATTAATGTCGCATGTGATAATTACATCATTACATGTCATGCTTATTAATGTGGTTATAACACAGTTCGGTAAAGGTTTCACTTATTTACAGCTAAAAAATATAAAATACATGGTAGAACAAAAGGATAATATAATTAGTAACAAAATTATTGATTTCTTAAATGTTTAGGATATCATTATTAGTAAATCCTACAATGCATCAATTATAATTAATAATAATAATAATAATCTGGTTTATTACTGCATTATCATTCTATGCAAAAATCATATCTTACCAATTAAATTTTTGTTATATTTGCAACAATATAATTTTGAACAGCAACAATATAGCAGAGGTTGAACAATAATAATATATCATGCATTATTTATATTCCAAAAGTAACCTAACGTGTTCCCTGCTAAACTTGTTTTGTGCGACTTACCTGTTAAACCGAGAACACTACATACTGTAGAATTCACTGGTTAGGTTAAAATTAATTATTTTATGATTTTCATGAGCTTGTTAAGGTAATTGTTATGAAAATGGAAACTCTAAATATAATGTTCTATAAAGTGCACATTCGAATCAAAGTAACATGTTTACTAATTATCAAAATATTAATTACCCTATATGGAAAGTTCAGCATGTATCACAAACAACATACATGGCAGGGAATATGTTAACAAAATATTAATAATGTTTAAAAATTATATAAGATTTTGTAATTAAATCTTTCTCATTTCACGTAGTTGAGATAGTATCTGAATTATGGGGTTATATTTTAGGTCTTACAGCAGAAGGGATCACGCATGTAATGTCTCGATCCGTTCCATTCCCTTCTTGCCTCTTTTAATTAAATCAACTATGCAGCGAAAAGATGAAGACTGTATTTGTTCTTTTAGTTAATAATTTATTTTATAAGATTCATACAGTCTCCATTTGTAAGTTTTTCATTTCTTTACGATTCTAATGTAGCAAAATAATAATACACAAATCTATTATAGTTGTATTTTATATGTATATTTGTTCTTCAGTAATGTTGTATATGAAACTTTTGAGAAGGGAAGTACAAATTTAAACTCTCCTTCAATAATATACATATTTACACTTTCATTAGCCTTTCGCAATAGAAAATGGTAATTTTATGAAAAAGAGTTTACTTATTCAGTATTTTATAACGTTAATGATTAATAATTAAAAAAATTCTAGAAAGATCTCTTTCTTTTATTTAAATATATCGCAGTGATATGGTCTCAAGAGAAAAACATGCTAAGGATAAAATAACAAACATGTTATTAAAACCAAAGTTGTTTGACGACAGCTAAAGTTATATTCAAGCTTTATCAAGTAGTTAAACAAACAATGGTGTTTACAGAGGCAATCTTTTTCATAAAAAAAATTTCTACAAGAATGTAGTTATACATATGGTAGTGCATAGTTTATTCTTTTGTACCAACTTGTACAAAAGATTTTTTTTCATTTGTAATTGTATTATAAAATTGTCTAAATTACTTACCTTGCACTGCCGCTACAAAACATAATATGATATTTATATAGTTAACATTATAAACTTCAGTATCTGAATCAAAGTGTTTAATATTAACATGTTAAGCAGTCTTCTGATACATAATATTGAAAGAAAGGGTTTCTAAAGAAAATAATTTGTTATATTATTCTCTAAGATCACAACATTGGGCCTTATGCTATAAAAAAGGTGAACATTTGAGAAATCATAATATTGCAAAAAAGTAATAATTATTAATGATGTAGAATATTTAATATGTATATCTTATATATCTATATACAAGATAAATGTATGTGTAATTTCAATAGTAGATAAAATTATTAATAAGAATAATTTATCATAACATATATTTCATTTTTATATGTTGATATATGCGTGATACTGCATAATTTGATTAATTTTTGGCTTCATACAATATAAATATAGATATATATATATATAAATAACTTTGAATAACAATAATACTTTAAAGCATTTGCAATAGACATTGGTTGCCAATTGTCCCAGGCCTACTCAAAAAGCATACTAGACAATATGTGCATATTTAGAAACGGAATAAGGACAAAAAAGTGTACCTAACATACATATATTACTCCTAAGTACAATTAGTACCAAATTGTATATGTATAATCCTAAGATTTCAAAAAAATAACAATTTGATAACATTGACGGTAAATTGTTTTTATATCTAAAATAAATATCAGAAAGAAATTATCAATAATTGGTTTACTAACCTTAGAAATTGAAATATTTAAATAATGATAATAACTTTTATAAAATTATTGATATTCAACATCATTTATTTATCAAAAATATAATAAGAAGTAAAACAGTAATTCTTTAAACCCTTGAAGGGTATACCTGGAATAAAGACTACTATTATTGCTGTAATTCTTCAATAACTTTATGATCATCAATATTAACCCCATTGTTGTATACAGTACTTTATTTAAATTTCAAGTGAAACTGTTTCTTTTGTTAAATACATGTCATTTTATAATCTACCTTCACAACTGAATGCGTGAATTTAATATAAATTTAATATTTGATTTTAAACATGAAAGTGATGTTTATATACAATAAAAATAGCACTTTAATATTGATATTTATAAGAAATGTAAAAAAACTAATGACACAAAATAAAAAATAGTAGATAAAAGTATAACCAACCACATCTAAAAGTAATTTTTTTAAATAGTTATACAAATTACTATTATTTCATAAATAATTTATTTAACATATTTGTTTTCATTGCATAGACCGATAACAAACTTTTTTAGATTATGTGTAATATGAAAATGTAATGTGTCACAATATCATATTCTTTTATAAGTTATGTAAGTATGAAATATTCCTGTTTAGATTTATTTTCAGTTTATATATTTGATAATCAAGTTTGTTTCATAAGTTAGGAAATATGTATACTTTGTTTTTTAAAAGATGAATAAGTTAATTTAATAGAAGACTATAAGTTGTATATTAATTACATAAGAATGTATCCAAATCAATGTTAAAATGTATGGAGTTTATTATTTCATATGCAAATTAGGTAAAAATTATTAAATATGATATTGTGCTAATTTCAATTATTATAAAAGATCTATGTATATACTTTACTCATAATGTGTTACTGTATAATAATTTGTATCTAAATAACTGCTTATATACAATCACATATTTACTGTCATTCACATAATATAATATACAGGAAAAACAAATGTAAGCACATGTCTGGACTTAATTTTAATCATTACAGTAATATTTGAACAAAATGGTCGATTAATGGTACAAGAATATTTATTGAATAAATACGCATTATTGGCAGGGTAATACTTATGAAAATAAAGATGTAGATCTTTTATATTCTTATATACACATACTCATATATGTATAGATATGTAAATTCACAAGTGAAATAACAATTTTTTTATCATTATATGCACATTAAATCAAAATATAAATAAAGAAAAATTTGAATACATATATTCAATTAGGTGTCATTGTCAATAAATTCAACTTATAGAATGATAACATAAGTTTACATGCAATAATTATTGTAGAGTAGTGCAATTTTTTGTAAATTAGGATTACATAATACAAAAGTTATATTTATTAAATGATACTTTTACTTTCTATGGACAAAAACGTTTAAACTGGAATAGAAGGCATTATAAACATTTGACACATATGTTTTTAAGTATATGAATATATTTACATTAGATTCTATAGTTGTACTTTATCACTTGTAAAATATATTATACTTTCATAGCAAATAAAAGCCTACGTTTTATATTTATTGTGACTTAAATAAAAAGTATACTATAAAATATTTGGATATATTTAATTGCATCTAAAGCCTTTATTTTTGTATATACTGTAAACATTTAAACACAATACTGATGATAAGAATGATATATTACAATTATCAAGTATAGAAAGATATTAAGATATCAAAATTGATTTATTAATAAATTGTTATATACATGTATAACAAAAATTATGAAAATTTAAAGATGTGTACAAATATGAGAGCTACAGTAACAGATTATAATACTCTTCTTATTATTGTAATATCATAAAATATAATTATTATATTATATACAAAATTTTATTTAAGGCATATTAGCAATTGTTTTCAAAGGTTGATCGAGATATTTTGCAAGTGCTTGGGCCTTTTCTCTTAATAATCCAAATCCCACATTCTCTTTAGCATACAAACATAATAATAAATTTGCTACTTCTGTAATCACCACTTTGCCTTCCTAAAAGGAAATACTCATAAATAATTGATTATAATTTGAAGTTGTAATACTACTGGTTACTGCTGTATTTGTATTATCCCAAATCTGATTGATTTTACATAAAATAATCTTATATAAACTATATCATTACCACACAATCCATCAGAACAAATTGTAGTTCGTCTTCTTTAAATGCATTTCTTCCATTTTTTTCATAAGCTGACCAAATATTACTTGTGATGGCAGCAGTTACCCTTGCATCTTTATCTCCGTAACCGCTATATGCTAATAGTCCACCATCTCTGTTAAGTAATCTGTAATATTATAAATTAGTAACTTGTCAAAAATGAAGATTCTTTAACATAGAACAAAGACGCAAATATATATTTTATATATGTTATATTACAACAAAGTCATATCGTATACATATTCATCATTTATATGATAAAGTAAAATGATGAGAATGTATTTCATTGGTTTTAATTTATAAATTGACATTCGAATACATTACATTCTATATTATGATTTCAACTCAATCGTGCGATGCGAAGTAAGTAAAAATGTCTATTATATAATTATTTCTTGTAAATCAACAAACAAACATAACATTCATAGTAAACTGAATATATATTTTACTACTCACAAAGTATTTTCAACGCCACCCGTATTCGCCTGGCTCAGAACTTGTGTAAGAGCTTTTGGTTTCAACATAGCGTAAAATTATTTTATAAAAAAAAAACTTAATTTATTTCTGTCAAAATATGGGTTAACTGTCGTTTTGTTTTTTTAACGAACACCTCTCTAATTTGTCATTTCGTTTACAATGTCCCGATAAAGGAAAACAATACTACCCAATGTATGTTGTTTGGATAGTACATAAATAATGCAAAATCGTATTTTGCATACTACATTTTTATCTAAATTATTTTCTACATAAAATTGGTATCAAACGAAAGATTATATTTCAAGGAATAGTGCGACGGTCCAAAATTTATCCAATACTATTTCTAAATTATTATATTTGTTGCTTTAAAATACTCCCTAGGCTCGTATCGTTCGTCTAACGAGGAAATACGGTCGACAAGAATGATGTATTTTTCAAGTTTTTGAATTTCACAGAGTTTACCACAGTTGGACCGTCGCACCCTTTCTACCATCATATACTTTATATAAAAGTTTGCTTGAAAGTGTTTAACGTTACAATAAATTTTTATCTCTAAAATACGATTGAAATCGGCGTATATCGATAAAACATCACGTTTTGACACTACTTAGTTCATGACTCTGGCGATAGTTGGCGATCTCACTGATCAAGCGTTGCTATTTTTGGCACACTGTCGGTAAAGTAGTAAGTGGTACGAAAATGATAAGAGACTTGTCGTAAACAAAAATTTCCATACTTGTTAGGTCTATATCGTATCTTATCTGTGGCGGGAATATTGAAAATAGTAAGGGGGGGCTCTAGAGTTGCCAAGAATAAAATCGAAAATAATGATCATTCGTTAACTCTAATTGATATAACTTCTATGTTACACAATGTTAACTACGGTAGAAATTTCAGATACGTTTTTGGTAAAGACTGATCGTAGTGAATGGCGGCGCCAGTGGTATTATCGCTTGCTCGGATCATTCCTACACATAAGTGTGAGCATAGCGGGATGACCGGGAACGCATATTATCTGCAGGCTGGATGAAATGTCAGACGTATTCGGGGGCGGGTGGATGCGTGGATTGGTGAGAGGTTAACCAGCCCAAGAAATTCGGAGTTTTAGTGATTTTGGTACGTGGTCATCGTCGTGTCATATTCATTTATTATTTTTCCTCGCGAATTCTTGGTTCAATATGAAATATGCGTTATGCTAATTGGGAGGAATTTGTTATACGGATCGTTTTTCTCTATTAATAGTAAAAACCGGTCGGGATTGATTCATAACCTAACTTCCATGCAATATTTCTTTACTCTACGATGCTTTGATTCTCTTGTATAGAATACTTGTAGATTTATATGCATAGATTTGATAAAACTGAAGATATTTGACAGCATTTTATCGTCCAAATAATTGCGCATCAATATTATAAACAAAAGGAGCTGACCTTCTAATGATAAGTCGAGCGACCTTGACTTTCGCGTATAATACGAACACGCTGTTAAAGGCAATAACTGAGTAAGCGTTTGTTAATCTACGTTTATGGATAAATATATGATGGTTCGTAGATTTTTCCAAGATATAAATGTATACGACAATATAGCTGGCAGCAAGTAGATATGATTATTTGAAATATGAAATCGCGTAACGTATACGTATTGGAATATCGGATTGTTTATAATTAACCTTGCTATCGTGAATCGAGCAAAAATGAGACAAAGGATAAATTTAATTTTATATACGAATCACCTTGATTCTTGGATTAGAGTGTAGTAATCTTGGCAATAACAAAGTAAGATATTTTAAAGCCTGAATGTAATCAGAGGATAAGGATGCTACAATTTTTCCTTGTTATATTGTAAAGCAATGTATAATTATAGTATTTGCTTTACGATTTACAATAAATATAATATTTTTGTGTCGCTATTAATTTATGTTTTAATACGTAGGTGATGCTGCTAGAAGCTCTGGAAATTCTTAGTGATCGCATAATTGTTCTGTACAATAAACCTTGTCAACCAACCTGCCTCTATTTTGTATATGCAGGTAAAAATATAACTCCTCGCGTGTATATTTAATGAGACATTGAAATTGTACCGTAATTAAGTTATCTATGAATCTTTCCTTACAGGTTGGCGGTTCCGATGTTTCCTGCATCCTGTAATCTATGATTTACTGTGCATGTTCGGTGAGTAATATATTGGTTTGGTTATTTGCAATACTGTTGAAAGAATGCGAAATTGAATTATGGTCGTGTTCTTAAACTGCATTTCTTTTAACACATATACTGCTGTTGTTCTTATTGCTGCATGTGTAAAATATAACGGTAACACGATCCTTTTCCAAGGATACAAGATCTTGCAACATTATCATCCTGACTTTTTAATTTTAAACATATTACGTTATACCGTATTGAAAATTTATAGCTTATCTTTATACAGGTAGATGGCATTTATACGATCCTTCCAATTGTTTAGTTTTTAATAGTAAATTTTAAAAAGCGTGCTTGTCTGAGAAAAATTGGAACATTTTACTGGGGTCTCAGAATAAAAAGTTATCAGGGTTTAATACAAAATGTTTAAAATGCAAGTTAACTAAAATTATTACATTCTTTTTATTATCATCCGTACAGAAACGGCATTAACATCGTTCGGTAACACGTTTCACGAAGTATTCTCTTCATTATCGATCGTCCGTTCTACGAGAAGCGACCGCGCGCTCTGATATTTTGAAATCGTACTTTCGAGTTCGCACATCTTTCTTTGCTTTTGCGGTCAATATCGCGTAACGATCGTATCGAGAATTTCACTTTTCTCAACTCGGGCCAATTTCATTGGGAGACGTTTTCGGTATTATTAGAGATTCTTCTCGCAGCAAAATCACACATCCACGTATAAAAATATCTATATATCTATATCTATATCACAAGAAATAATCGCAAATACAAGAACGCGTGCCGCTCGTCCTCGTAACTTTGTAATACGCCTAAGCAATAAATATGCATGTCGTTAGGCAAGGATTGGACCGAATGAAAGAAAGAACATGCGACCCTGACGCGAGCTTAGCTCCAACGCGTGCAATGTCAACTTTTTCTCACGGCAGTTGTATTTCCGTCGACCACCTCGACTTGGATTATTTCGCCTATATAGATTTAATCGGGTCATTACCGAATTATCAGGGTCGCTATATGTTGCGACACGATTATCGTTATCGACAACGATGGCGATAAAACAATTCGTTTTTTTTTTTGTCTTCTTTTTGTCGTTTTACATTCCTTTCTCCTCGTAGGATCGATTACTCGCAACGTTACGGTACTCTCGAACGAAATTAAATGGGGCTCGTTTTAGCGAGTGATCGTCATCCTCCTTGTCAGTCAAAAGGCCGCGATGATAAATAGAGTGTGAAGAACGCGTTCATGTCTCTGTTCCACTCTCGATCGTCCCTCCATTCTTTTTTTATTATCTTTTCATATTCCAGATACATACATATTTGACGTTATCCACACGCTACTCTCGGGTTTAACGCGCGAGAACGTATTTCGTTGACAAGAGTACACGCGTGATTTCGTAATAACGAGATTATGGCTTAACAATGTTATACGTATACATTTACATACATACACATACGTATCTTCTCATCCCATACCTTTACGTCAGATTTGTGGGTGTATATATGTATACCGTGCTCGGGCATGCACGTGCCTAGCCGATTTCCGCTTATTTTACCCAAATCGAGGTCGTGGAGCCGTTAAGCGTCGAGGATCAGTCACGATCACCGGCTCGTAGTACATTATGACTCATAAAATGCTTTTGTCTCTTCGTTATGATCGATCGAGCCCCAAACTGACATCTAAATGTGTTCATGCATCGGTAACTCTTAATGGATATATATATACGTATATATAACACGCGTCGAAGTGAACTTCATATTATGAATGGAATTTTAAATTCTTTAAGGTACTTCGGGGTATCGTTGTTAAGAGATATCTAAAGATTTTTTCTCTCTCTCTTCATTCATTCGTCTTTTAGTACCAGTAGAATTAACATAGATCATTTAAAATTGAAGGGCTGTGTGACAAAACCAGGTAATTTCAATTTTAGCTTTTTTAAACGGGGGAGAGGGCAAGAATTTTAGAAAACACTATCGAATCACTGTGAATTCGCGAGAAGAAAAAAAGTTTAATAAAATTTGGACTTCCAGTTAATTGGAGCGAGTATTTCCCCAGTTTTACGATTGATATATGTATATGAGAACACGGTAGACAAGACCGGTGTTTAAGATCAGATCAGTTTTAGCAGGAGTACCCTCTTTCGTGTTCATATTAAATATTTATAAATCATTCTTCGTACGTACATCGATTTACTCGCCGAGATACCGTCGGTAAAGATAGAAAATTGATACAGAGTCGAGGTTTCGATCCTAAAACACAAGGGGCGATGGAAGGAGGTGGGGGAGGGAGGAAGGACACGTTCGTTAAACAGGAAAGTTTGATGGCCGTCGCCTCGAGAGTAATTATCGTAACTTATAGGTACTTCAAACAGGTAGTTTACAAGCGTGCAAAGTGAAGGCGAAGTACGCGCGAAGGCCTGTGTACTAATTACCGTATTTTACGTCGCATCGTAAGGAACATAATCGTTGCATGCGACAGGACACACGCATACAAACGCACACGCATTACTTTTTACCCTATCGAACGACGTTCTTGCGTCAGGAAGAAGAAGAAGAAGAAGAAGAAAAAAAGGAAAGAACTCATTTAACCTTTCAGTCGACTACTTGCCCCACGTAATTACTTAATCGATCATCGCTTTTTTTTTCTATTTATTTTTCCGCGCTTCACGCACGTATACGATACGATGACAGGCTTGGTGAACTCTCCTACGTCATGCTGGGTGCATCTGAAAAAGAAAATCTAGGTTATTTAACGATTATTAATCGAAAGAGAAGAATTATTTGGAATCGATCGATCGACTCACCGTATGATTTCTTAAGCAAATATTTTATATCTCGGGGTCGATAATCGGCTAACGTCGGCACTGCTCGCGGCCCCTTCTCGCCGAGAGGAATTTTTCGCGCTCGGATCTTCTGCTCTCTTAAAGAAGAGACGCCGAGGAGCTTATCGCATTTTACGGGCCACGTGTTAAAATAAAGCGACGTTCATCCAGAGCAGCCCTCCCGCGCGAGCGGCGTCGATGTTATTTAAGTCGCTTCTCGATGTGACGTACGGTGCCACGAGAAAAGAAGAGAAAAAGAGAGAGAGAGAGAGAGAGAGAGAGAGAGAGAGAGAGAGAGAGAGATGGAAAAGAGAGGTGGAATATAATCCCACCTCGGGCATATTAAATATCTGCGACAGAAGAGACGAGTGACTGCCTGGTGGGAGGGTGAATGCGCAACTTTGCCAGACTGCTCGGTTTTACCCTGCCCGTCATATCCGTGCGGGCTTCACCCTTGAAAAGAAAGCGACCAGGCTCAGCCCTTAACGTTGCTCTCCCTTCAAAGGGACTTTCCTCCTCTTCTCTCTCTCTCTCTCTCTCTCTCTCTCTCTCTGTCTTTCTCGTTCTCCCGCTCACCCACAGTATCCTCCCATTCGCCTGTTATTTCGAGAATCACTCTCCTCTAACCAGCGTGAATCACGAATTTCAAATTCCCCTTTTGTAGTCTCCTTTCGAAATCCTTCCAGTGCTATCCCCCGAGTGAATAATCGTTCTACGAGCTCGAAACTTTCTTCTTACTTTCCACGAACGTTTGTTCGTACGTATCTTAACGTCCTAGGCCAATTCAAACCGTCGCGGGACCTTTTCTTTTCTCGAGACACGGTAGATCGACGTTTTTCTCCCTCGCTTTCCCCCACTCGCGCGAGGATGCTGCCGAACGGGCCAGCTCTTTGGTAATGTCGTTGTGAAACGTCCTGTACACGCTACTTTCACTATCGCGGCCAAGTTTCATAACTGTTATTATCGAGGTCATACGTAGGCAGAGGAGAAGACAACGAGAAGAGGAGAGGACACGGAGAAAAGGGTTTGGGTCGTGTCGATTAGCTTCTCTCCGATCGAGCTCTCTTCTTTCTCGTCCGAACAATAAATACGCTTGCTAAAGTATCGTTCAGTCGATACGATTGTTTTATTATAACTGGTAGCACATGCTTTCTATGGTTATCGATCGGTCGCCATCGAGCAGCCCTATCGAAGCGACGCGATCGCGTAATTTCACGAAAATTTTCATCTTCCACGTTCTCGTCGTTCTTTTCGTTGGACGTCGCGCGTTCGATCGCGTTCGCGTCCGCCTCGTGTGATGTACCAGAGATTACTTAACGACCGCTCGTAAATCTTCGACGCGCTTTAAACGCTATGGCGCGGGGAACGTGTGTGATGAAAAGCGGCTCCCAGACCATGTAAATATTCTAATGTCGCGCTCACGAAAGCGGAGGAAGCCGTATTACAGAAAGATAATTGCAGATGTTGCGGCACACGTTCGCTTCTTCGCCGTATTGATATGTACCTTGCGTACGTTTCAACCGGAGTCCATACTATTTTCTGCCTATACGATGTTCGATAATCGGTCGCGGCTCGCTTGTGTCGAGTGAACGTTTCGCGTACGTGAAACTGAAGAGAGAAAGAAACGGAGACAGAGAGAAAGAGAAACAGCGATGGAGAGAGAGGGAGGGAGAAAGAGAGAAAAAGAGCGAGGGAGGGGAGAGAGAGAGAGAGTGAGTCAGGGAGCGAGAGAGAGAAAA
>JAIFRP010000090.1:308459-320061 GCA_032403825.1 Odynerus spinipes | reverse complement strand
AAGGCGAAGGAATGTTCCCGTAGTAAAATGGCCCGTTTAAAGCACATCACGCACAATGCTCTTGAGCCTAGTACCTGTTTCCAGTGGCGTAGGGAGCTAAGAAGCTCATGGTAATCAAAACGATCTTAAGATATCTATTTTTAATCATTATTTTCAAATTAGAACCATCATTCGAGCGTAAGCTCTGAACAATATCGATTTAGAAATTGTCTTCTCTTTTTTTTAAATAGCTGAATAATATTCGCGATGACAAGTATATTAAATAAACGCGATCAGCGTGCAAAGTAAATATCGTTGTCGACTAAAGAGAACATCATCGAGCTTTTGTCTACCTACGATGAATTACGAAGCGTTCAAAAGACCAGTCGTTAGCTTATCGCCGTTATTACATGCAAAGCGAGCAGAAACGAGATTCTCGAGCGTGGCGGGTGTGCGGCTGCCGGAATTAATACCGTGGATGCGATTAATTAGCGAGATGCACGATAATAGTTAGTGAAAAGACCTACTGAGAGCTTGACGAATGCACCGTGGTCTTTGATGGAAAGCGAGAATCTCGTCTTGAACTCGGTCATAAATCAAGGGCCCCACGGTTCCTTTTGAACCGTGCCCTCCTTCGTTAGAAACTCGACGAATTTATCAAAACGAACCGCCGGTATTCCTCTTTACCCTCTGTTTCCCGCTCCCTCTTTTTCTTACCGTCTCCCGAAGAAGTATTCGAGCGTACTTAGACCCGCTGGCACGCTTAACGAGCCAAATAAACGGAATCGATGGGAAATTTCATAATGTTGGAATACGCCATTTTTTTCGTGCTTTAATTTTCGACCTCGATAAACAGGGAATCGATAACCGATTGGAGGCTATATCGGGTCGCCTGGGAAAATTCGAAGGCACAATTTTTACGTGTACATGTATATCTTGAAATTTGTCCGATAACGTCTACATACTCGCGTACACGTACGTTCAAATCCACGTATAAAAAAAAAATATATATATATATAGACGTCATCGAGGCGGAAACGAATTTCAGCATTGTGAAAATGATCGATATCGAAACATCGTGACGTACTTACTTGTCGAACAGCTTGGAATATTATACAACGCTGGAAGATAGAAAGTTCTGAAAAGTAACTAGTGAGAGGAAGCGTTCGAAATTTCTTACGGCCGACGCGGCGATAAGTGTAATTTCGTCTTTACGTTTCGAACGTCCCTACGCTCGTCGCCGGGCCATTTCACGTCGACCGATTAACGCGAATATCTCTTTCGATTGTTCTTCCAAGGATTTCTCTCCGTGGTTAATGGACTGTCTCGGACTTATCCATTTCTCTCGTACGAGGTGAGAAAAGACCACGACCACGTGTAGGTTCTTCTTTCTCACGTTATTCGGTCACGCGCCTGTGATCTCGAAGAGATAGAGAGAGAAGCTTCTCAAAAATGAAACTAGAGCGGACCATAAAACACTTTTGGAGACCGTCTGAAACGTTATCGAGACAGGTCACGAAAGCAAAAAGAATAAAAAAGAAGAAGAAGAAAACAAAAATGGAAATAAAAGTGAACAATTTCTAAGTTAATCCGCGTGTACCACTTTAACGGCTCGTAAATTCGTAGTTGGTTTTATAACGCGTCTAAGATCTTTAGCCGGTCCTCGAGCAACGGATAATGTTGCGGCATGGGGAGTGAAAGCGACATGGTGAACTCGCTTACGAGGTTGCTCATGTACTTTTACTTGATCGGAGCCGTATTATAGTGACTACTTACCTAGCAGTCCCTGGCATAGTTACCACCAGAAATATCGTTGGAAAGCCTGCTCGGCTCCGCTCGCTACCCACTCGCCATATGAGATATACGCGAATGAGTTCACCACTGCAAAAATTCAACGAGAGGATGGTGCAATTCCTTTTCCTCTGTCCGATACATACATACATACATATATATATACCTATATATATATTTATATTCGATCTACGATCGGCTCTATTTCTAGAGCGGAGTCCTCAATTATCTCTCGATATATCCGTGTGTTTTTGTGTATCGTAAAAATGTCACTCCGATCGAACGGTTTGATAGTGGACTCGAACGGATCGTAAATTTAATTGCTTGTCTCCTAAAAGAGGGGGGAGGGAGGAGAGAAAAACTTGAAGTCCGAATAAAAGATCGCCATATGTCGAGGGGTACAATGACTGGCGGGCTAAGAATCGTCCAAGGGTGCTGGGCCCCATTGACCAGACCCAGAGAGAGAGGGAGAGGGAGAGAGATGCTGACCCTTCGAGTGAAAGAGAAAGACCACGATTCTTTCGCTGGCTTTTTCAACGATTTCGAACCCTTCAGAATCCCTCGCCCTCGCTCTTCTCCTTCTCGTGTCGAGGGGTCTAAGCCAACCCCTGATTCATTCGCTTTCGTTCCTACGGGAGGAACTCCGAGTTGAGCTCCGAATTGTTCCCAAGAATCGATTCTCGTGTCCCACGAACGAAAACCAACTTAACAATGCCTCCTTTTGTTTCCTTTTTTTTGGTTGATTTTAAACGATCGAATTAACGTGAGAAAAGCGGACGTTGTTCTTCAATTGGTGACTTCCAGTTTTAATTTTTTTTTATAATCGATACGTCGTTGCTATCCGAATGAACAGAAGTGTTTTTCGGACGTAATTGTGTTGACTTATTGGATACAATAATATTTGTGATACATTTTTAGAGAGGAAAAAGAAATTCGTGTCGAAAAGGTTTAAGCTGATCTGGCCCTTTTTTTTTACGTCGGCGGATCTATCAGACGCGCGTCGTGTACTCGCTCGTTAACTTCTCCGATCCTGGAACGAGCTTTTGTTCACGAGAAATTGAACGTCGGTAAACGTCAGATATTCACTCGAAACTCTCTCAACCCAGTTTTACCCTGTCCTCTTCCTCCTCTTCCTCCGTGATTCAGATCCGTCGGGGAGTTGAAAAATGAGTTATCGCAGTTGGCAGGAGTGGAATTCGAGTTCGTTCCTACCGCATCCGCCACCCTCTCTTCTCTCTCTCTCTCGCTCTCTGTCTCTCTTTCTCTCTTCTTCGATCATCGCCATCCCCTTGCTTTCGTGCCGAACCGGATCCATACTCACCGGTTGGTTCGGTAGCACTGTGTGTGCTCTGGGAAGAGAAAGAGCGTAGGATGAGACGAAGATGGAGAAAACCGAGAGGGAAGAACCCCTCTCGTCTTTATTCTACCTACCACCCACAAAGACTGTGTGTCGTGAGATCCCGAATGTTGGGTTAACCAAAAACTCGAATATACGATCGGTGTATTCGTAAATATCGACGTGAACGTCGCAACCAATTTCGTAGGCTTCCAAGGGGCATCGATTAGTTCCTAGAATAATAATTTCTTTTCTACGGTAATAGTTTACGGTGTTTAGCGAAAATGATGTCCATGGTAGAACGACTGACAGGTTGTCATCGTAGACTCGTTTTAAATTTATCGACGATCCATATCTATTTAAAGAAACGCTTTGACGCGAACGTTATTGTGCAGAGGACGAGTAGGGGTAGACCGTACTTCGTCTCGTCTGGAAGCGCGATCGTTATCGAGGGTGAAACTCGAGGATGCAGAAAATCCGTCGAGTCGTTTTTCCTCGGAAACGGTCCTTGTCTCCTCGCATAACGCATAGACGTAATATACTTTGATACGACGAGTTTTACACTCGACTCGAGATTCATTTTCTATTCGTCCCGATAAAGTGACTCTCGTGGCACGAGATGACGTTCAAACGACGACGCGGTTGGCAGCGTCGTCGATTTTGGTGAACTCCGAATGGTAATCCGATCAAAGGCAACTTCTGGTGGGCCCTGTAATCGAGACGATTTATGGCAAACTCGTTCGGCTGCTTTCGCTCGGTCGGCCCCTCGCGAACGTGCTCGGGAGGAGCGATTTTCGTTGTAATGATCGTCGCAAGATCGATGCAACGCTCCCGTCCGTGTCCCGTTCACGAAATATCGTCGGAAGGCTCGAGAAAATTGATACCTCCCGTGATCCCGTGATTCGTGTTTCGTCACGCGGCATAATCGCGATATTTGGCTGGATCTTTCTTTGTGCGAACGATAAACGGCGAGGAATAAAGAGCAAAAGTTTGATCTACCGAGAATCGATACGACGAGCGTGGTATAGATGTGGCCAATAAGAATCGATTCGATCGATCGCCTCGAATAACGATGAACTTTAACCAAAAGAAGATACCTACCAAAAAAGCTGCAGGCCCCCCCGGGAGAGTGTCGAGCCAGCTGAGAATGCTTTTTCAATCGATATCTATCTAATCGATCTGCCTGATGGCACCTGGCCGACCTAGTGGTACAGTTAGACAAGTGGGAGTGGGTATTAACCTCGTAGCAACACGACACAGACCGATCGAGGTTAACGATAAGTCCTCCCGATAACCTCGGCTCGGAGACCAATAAACTCCGTAAGAAGATTCGAAAGGGGGTGGATCGAAGACGATCTCGTAGGCTTGATCCATCGACGACCCAGCAGACATCGGTTGAACATCCGTAGGTAACGATTCCGTTGTATGAGTCATTATGAAATCATTTCTAAAGCAACCTAACCTTCCTACGATTTGTTGAACATCGAATGAAATCTCGAGTCCGTACCACCTAAGATTAGTTCTAACTCTAAGCGGCGGAGGGAGGGGGACGAGTAACGAAGAAATTCCAAAGAAATTCTATTGTGTCTTAACAGAAGTCTCGCGTGTATTGTACGCACGTTACATAGGTACCTAGAGCAACGACGACGATCGACTCGCAGATAGGATTGGAATCTGGTCTGAGTTCTGCTCCAATAAGTACGCACCGCGTGCTCTCGGCTAACACCTACGAATTTAACGGATTTACGAGCGTTATAAAAGCTTTTACCCGGCGTGCGAGCGCTATCGCTCGGACGTCCGGGACAGCTTAATCTCCTGCATTGTGTAACGCAACCTCGCCTTCTCTGAAAGAGCCAAGGACCAGTATACGGTAATATACCGAACGTTGCTGGTTGCTTGTTACGTCGAGTCGTGCAAGTATCGCCGATCGATTTCCTTCGTACCTTACTCGTCGTTATACGTATATCGCTATCTGAAATATTACTTATTGCGATGTCCTTCGATCCATCGCTAGACGATCGCGTTTTCGTTGACCTCTTAAAGAAATTTTGATCAGTTCGTGAGAGAGCAAACGCGTGGAATCGAGTTTATGTTAGGCACCCGCTTTGTTCGGAGACCGGGGGTCACGCATCCGGTCGAAACATCCGCCCAATTCGAAAGTCGGTGTGGTCGGAGTGTCCCATATCGTGAAAAGAAAATAAGTGGAAGAGGAAGTAAAGAGATAAATAGAATTCAAATAAAGTAAGAACCGACCGCGATGTGCTATAATTATACAGTGCTTAATACGCGTGAATTTGGGAACGATAACGTTACAGTTAACAGAACAGATACGGTTGAAATGTTTTAGAAAAAGCGTTTAAAAGGAATCAATCTTCTTGTTCGTTTAACTTTTTTTTTCCTTATTATCGGAATTTCGTTTCACACCGTCAGCTACCGGTACCATTACCTTAACTCATGCGTTATAATATGCTATATATACATAAAGCGAGGAGCGTGTAAGAGAGAGAGAGAGAGAGAGAGAGAGAGAGAGAGAGAGAGAGAGAGAGAGAGAAAGGGAGATCGCGGTCATTTGTCGAAGAGCAATGGAGAAGAACGAGGCGCGTATAATGGGAGACTCGAAAAATGAGGCGAAGTGAGGTGAAGAGAGCTGACCTACTGTGGCAAGTGGCTCAGGGCCGTCGCTGTCCAAATCGTTCCCCCAAACCCTCCCTCTTCCTTTTCCTTCTCCTCTTCCTCCTCCTCTCCTCCACCACTACCACTATCACCTCCTCCTCATTCTCATCCTCATCCTTGTACACCTCCTTCCATCTACCTATCGCACGTGCGTTTGTATACATCGTGTATGTGTGTGCGTGTGTGCGGTAAGGTGATACGTATGTATGCATATACAATGTATATATATATGTATGTATGTGTGTGCATACGTATACGGGTCTCTTCTGCCGAGCCCTCCCGGCCATTCTCCGTGTTTCCCTCCACAATCCTCGTGTGTTCCTCTTTTACGAGCGTAGCCCGGCGCGATAAAGCTCCGTGTAAACTGTAAGTGAAATGAAAGTGGCTTAGGAGAGCGGCTCGATTCCTACGCGAAGCGTTACGCTCGTCATCCTTCTTCTTCTTCTTTCTTTCTTTCCGTCTTCCTTTCTTTCCTTTCCTAATCGAACGTGAGAATCGAAACGTAGGCGCCTCGAGTGAGGGATCGTTTTTTGAAGAGTCGACCTTTTTGAAGATTCAACAAAGACGTTTACGGACGCGATCTCTCCCACGTGGACTTATTTCTATCTTCGGTCTCGCTCCCCCCCCTTTTCTTTTTAATTTTTTTCTCCTTGTTCCTTGGATCGGCGATGGGCGTTCCCGTCGAACGAAAGCGAGCGAGCCGAGTGAAAACTCCGCGAGCAGTGAAAATGCAGCGTTAACGGAGCCCGCGTAGAGAATGGCGATTTGAAAGTTTCCGCGTTAGGCGTTCCGCGCGTCGATTTTCACTTCGACCGAGCCGCCGAATGAGTCGGCTCGACTCGAACGAAAGCGTGATACGCCCCCGGAGAGAAAGAGAATAGTCACGACATATGTATTATCGATGCTTTTCTTTACTCGTGAGACCATAGAAGTGGCGGGAAATTCAAAAGCGAAAATCTCTGTGAGATTGGATTAGATTTTGTAAGAATTACGTTCTATACTTGGCACGGTTCTTCTTCCCATTCTCAAAGCTGTTCCCTCTGATTTCTGATTTCAGATGTCCTTCATTCGTGCTGTCCTCGGGTGTCGTTGTTTCGGGAAGGAACGAGCTATGACGTCGAGTAAGTGTCTCTTTACCATTGCAAATGCGTTCCTTATCGGTGCCGATAAGGAGCGATTTCTTTGCGTCCCGTCGAGGAACCTCGGAAACCCCTCTTCCTTTCGACGTTCTTTTTCCATATTGCTGCTGTTGTGTCGGATGAGCGAAAGTTACGTAAAATTCCGTAGTTCGGTGCGTAGCGAGATAACGTTTTGACTTCTTAATTAGCCGCATCGATCGTACCGGCGCTCCCGTTTCGTTTCGCAGCGAGATCGAGCGTGTGATTTCCGAAGATCCGAAAGTAACGTCGAATTTTTCATATCTTCCAGATATTCTAATGATAAATTTGAACGAATCGTTATACAGTAGTCTCTCAGTAATCCGGTAGATATCAGACCAAAGGACTGTTGAATTAACGAAAATGCTGAATTAGTGGAGGTTCGTTTAACCCATTGCCGCAAATGACGGCTATAGTCGTCAAATTTTTGTCGATATGTAGGCAAATGACGGCTACAGACGTCATGCAAATTTTAATTATTAAATGATATGATGAGCAAATGACGGTTATAGCCGTCAAAAGTTTTTTTTTTATAAATACTGTGGCCAAATGTGATAATTTTCACTTCCAAATATACAAGGTACACTCAATCTCATCTGGTAGACATTGAAAAAAAAGTGTGTTTCTGAGCGCCACTTCGAAATAAAAAGTGTGCGGCAATGGGTTAAAAAAACGCGTTTTAATAGTAAAACCTATGTTTATTGCACAAAATATATTAAAATGAAAATTAGCGTTATCAAAA
The DNA here is from genome assembly GCA_032403825.1 of Odynerus spinipes. Taxonomy (NCBI): domain Eukaryota; kingdom Metazoa; phylum Arthropoda; class Insecta; order Hymenoptera; family Vespidae; genus Odynerus; species Odynerus spinipes. The sequence goes on along the minus strand of JAIFRP010000090.1, from coordinate 312,383 downwards.
GATTTGATAAAATCACATTTCTGTACTGTATTTGTATTATTCTTTTGAGGGAACAGGTCTAAAAAAAAGGTGTCAATTTTCTTTTCTTTTTTGCTTGAAATTACACTGTTAACACTTTTTCTTCTTCTCGCCTTTCTGAAAACGCCAGACTATTGGAGGGGCCGGATTGGCGAAGTGCCGGATTATAGAGAGACTACTGTAATAAAATAAAATAACACACCGTGTTAACGACGATTTTATCCGACGATCGGATAGATTATCGTTTCGATCGTTTCCCTCCATTTTATCTTATTGACGCGAACGATTCCATAAAACACGTAGACACGTAGATATCGAAGCAGGTGAGAACGGACGAACAACCCCGACAACAATTTGTCGTATGTACTTACACCTATCGTGCCTACCGGACGAGCGTGCTCGTCTCGCGGCCATTGTGAATACGCGAAAGTGACATCACACTTGGCCTCGGTTACATAAAGATATCGTTCCTAACATCGATGATCCTTACGCTTTATTGCACACGCGCGGAGGCACGCACTTAACGTCTCTCTTTCGCGCGATACGCTCGGCCTTTTAAATTACCGACTGCTTCGAACGGCATTTTTTTCTCCCATAAATTATTAGACGTGTGAGAAAAAACACTATGAAATCTGTCGGTATTCTCGTGTGCACGTGGGGGTATGAAAATTAATTAAATTTCATATTAATTAAATATGTATACGTATTAAAGTGAAATATTATCATAGTTTGAAATAAAATAATACGAAAATATGAATATGTACGTGTGTCTATAGATATATAACGAAATAGTTTATTTATTGCCTAATATTACACCTTTGCATCAAGAGTAACTTCATTAAATTCTTATAATCGTTCGAATTGCATCATTGCAACTTTTTACTTTAAAGTATGTATGTATGTAAATAACTACATTGGCTTTTGACATAAATTATTTAACGGGCATACAAATTTTTCTCGTTTAACAGACTTAAGCTTCATTATTAACGAAAATTCATTTTAAATATGAAAAGTGAAACATAAATCAAGCGTTTTGGCAGTAAAATTTAGAAAGATTCCGAAAGCGAAGTTAACCACTTTGGCTTATGAGCGATTCATATATTCAATATTTCGTACACATACATAAATATTTTACTCTACCAGCTGTCACTTTTACTTTTCATCACGACGGTCTAACCAGTATTAACTACTTTCGCCCGGTGGCATTTTTACTTGGAGTACGCTCCAGCTTTAGCTAGCGCAAAGCCGTATTTTCGAAATGCTTATTTTTCAAGGCTTCGCGTCCGGTGCGCTTCTCTTCGCTCCTCTCTCACGGCGGCATGAAAAGAAGAGAGGAGAAACCGCGGCTGTTCCTTTTCCGGGTACTTCCGGGATTGCGCAAGCTGCGTGTAGCTGCGATCGGTACGATCGAAGGCACCACAATGAACACGAAGGCGTGGATACTCGCGAGGCGTACCATCAAAATGGTTATTTTCGACGGTGAGGTCGCCTAGGACGTGTAAAACGAGCACTCGAGGACGTCCTGTATACCGACGCTCTCACCGCACCAATTTCTTCTACAAACGTGCCGAGCCCATCGAAGTACACCTAACTCCGGTACCGACCTCCAACGTGTTTCCTCTTTTATATTTAATCGGATCGATCCGAGAACATCGATCATTTTCACGTACGACGGACGATCACGTTTTACACTTTTTACGATAATCGTGTCGTAAAGCGTGCTGTAAAAAAGGATACGCATTAACCAAGTGCATCGTGTGCGTTTTCTTCTTCTTCTTTAGTTTCTTTTTCTCGCGAAACCTTAATAAAATTCATTCCGAGTAAAGGTGACGAGTCGGGAGCAAGTTTAAACGAGGCTAATCAATTGAAACACCACGAATCTCTTCGTACGACTGTCCACCCATCGTGTTTTCGATAGCTAACCGATAAGAACCGGATAAATGACGATCCATTGCAGCGAGAACCACTCGGAAGCGGATGAAATGAATTCTCTCGCTAACTCTCACTGTCGAACTTTAAATTGCCATTTGCAGTCGAGGCAAGCGTTCACCGATCAATTCACGTCGGTGGACGGAAAATCGATGGTAACGTCAGAAAATATGCGAGCTTCCCGAGCGTGCCGCGGTATAAGAGACGAGCTTAAAATCGTGGGACGACCTTAACCCCTCCCCCACTACTCTCTCGCTCTCTCTCACTCTCTTTCTCTCTCTTACTCACTCTATCTCTGTCTCTTTTACCCTTTTGCGCGACGGTATCGATAATCGATAGGATCGATCGTTGGCATCGTGGGTAGGTGCCTCGAGGCTCGACCTGGCCACCTCGTCGAAGGCCATGGTCGGCTAATCCCTACCTGGGAAATTGCCTTGCATTAGCTAGAAGCGAGAAAATTTTTCAAACCCCTCCGGCCAACGAGAATACTTAACGAGAGAGAAAGAAAGAACGAAAGAATTCTGATTTACACGTTCCTCTCACGTCCTTGATGATTTTCGAGATTCGTGAATTTCGAAGCTCTAAAAGATAGAGGGAGAGTGTTTTATCGTCGATTCATTCGATACGTCCTTAACCTCGTTTCCCTAGAACGATTTAACGACCCGTTAATTAATCTAGGCCCTAATTTCTAACGAATATTCCTATCGCTTTTTTCAATGGTATAACGTGACCAGAATTTTTGAATAAATCCCGAATTAAGAAACGATTTATGCAAAATATGTTACGAACGGCTCGTGGATTCCTGCGGTAGTCGATAAAGTAAAAAAGAGAATTCCAAAGTCTTCGAACGTTACGTTCTATAGTCACGTTGCATGATCACGTTACATGGCTCATCCTGTGATCCGATTCGCGATATCTTCGAGACAAATTATGCGAGGAATGTCCGGCTGGAAATCCTTTCGGAAATAAATAGAGAAACAAAAGATGTTTTTCGAAATCATCGATTAAATTATCATCGACGAACGCAAAGTTTAGGTATCGTCGTTATCATTTTCAACGAAGGTCGTCACGTGTACCGACAAATGAGATAATAAAATCGATTACCTTCTTTCTTTAAATTAACACGCGGAATAATAATTATGCCCGAGCATAATCTTTATGATTTAACGACAGGACATAAAGATATCAATCTCGATGCTCGATCAACCGAGGATCAACTGTCTCTTTCTCTCTCTCTCTCTCTGTCTCTCTGTCTTTTCCTCTTTACGGTATTATCGCATAGTTGTAAAGATACGATCCTCGTATCGGTTGCCGAACGACTGACAGTTCTCTTCCGCGATACGCTTTCCGTACTACGAGGATCATAAAACCCCAATGCCAGACGACGTTTATTCGATATCGACAATGAGAAACAATTTCCGAAAACTATGAGACCTTCCTGGTTTCCATGAAACGTAAATTTATTTTCTATCGAAGATGCACGTAAACTGAAAGTTATGTTTACCATAAAAAAGGATTTAAACTTTGATTTTCCTAAAAGAGCTAAGTTTCTTTTTTTCATACTTTATAGAAGACTATGGACCAACGGAAGAAACTTGACGAAAGAAATAATAATTTCTTCTATAAAAAGAATTAATAATTTCTTCTATACCGGATTTTCTGAAACATTTTCTTGCATCGAAGCGTGGAAAAGTTAAAGAATGAAATACGAAGTGGCAGAGATCCATCTCGCCTACCGTGACGACGATCGATGAGCGAAGTAGAAGAAGAGAAAAGGGCGGCTTGGGCGAAGGTCGCGAATGACGTGGCGTTAAGAAAATCGCGAGGGAAAATCGTTTCGTCTTTTTAGCTTCCCCCGCGATGTCGCGATAGACCCTTTCCACTTCTCGACTACCTACTTGTCGTCTTATCGTCACGTGATACCACGAGCACGACACCGTGCAAGGTCGATCAGCTTGATGTCCCTTCTCTCTCTCT
>JAIFRP010000090.1:261346-281010 GCA_032403825.1 Odynerus spinipes | reverse complement strand
GGATGGTGCGAAGGGTAGAGGGAAAGAGTGACCGGAAAAAAGTCGATTAGCAAGGACAGTTTCGCTTAACGAGCCGTATTTGCGTAATGTTTAGCGTAGTTAGATTAAGGTAGATTCCACGGAATAGACTCTGACGTGGTGTCGCATTTGAAGGTTTTATGTGCACAGGTGAAGGTGGTTAAGTTCAGCTACATGTGGACGATAAATAACTTCAGCTTCTGCCGCGAGGAAATGGGAGAAGTTTTAAAGTCGTCCACCTTCTCAGCGGGAGCTAACGACAAGTTGAAATGGTGAGATATCGATAATTTTATCGTAATATTAAGTTCTTCTTTTTTCCGATGAGACGACGATTATGACGACGATTATGACGACGACGATGACGACGATTATGACGACGACGACGGTGATGATGCTTTGAAAAAAGAAAAAAAGAAGATCACGAACAAGGAAAATACACGAAGCCTTTTTCCAAGCTTGAACTTAATTGTTCGATCGTATAAAATTATTTTAAGATTCTTTGCATTGCATACGAACGGGCTAAGTATACGCTTCGTTTAAATCCTGTGATTATTTCTCTGTAAAGAAAGAAAAAGATCGAAGAAGTTGACCCGATCGTTTTCTTCGTCGTTACGATTTTTGTTCGTTACAGTATTTCCTTTCTACGAAATATAACGGACTTTCGAAAAGGAATCGCAGACAGGTGATAAAATTTCACGTTAATTTCTTTTAGGTGCCTAAGAGTGAACCCTAAGGGTCTGGACGAGGAGAGCAAAGACTACCTGTCCCTGTACCTCCTTCTTGTTTCCTGCAATAAATCAGAAGTCAGAGCAAAGTTCAAATTTTCTATTCTTAATGCCAAAAGGGAAGAAACCAAAGCAATGGGTAAGTCGATGGGAATTTTATAGTATTCGTATACGCTTACAGAATGTAGTACCTAACTTTATAATGCGTTAACATTTTCTAGTGCAGTAAAAATGTTTTTACTCGAATATTTTTGTAGGAATATGTTTTTTTTTATTTTTTATTACGGTGGAAATATTTTAGGTAGCAAAGTTAGCTGGTACGCTTTATATAATAAAAAGTCTTCAAAAGTCTGCAACTCGTGATCGATTCATGGCGAGTGCAATGCAAGTCTTTTAAAGATTTTTTAAGAAAAAAGAAAAAAGAACTCGAGCGCTGTCGCGTGACGTTTGCTTTACAAAAATTTCGCAGAAAAGATTTCGATTCGAACCGAGCGACGTTTTAAAACCAACACACCGATTTCTGTGCTTTCAGAGAGCCAACGAGCGTACAGGTTCGTTCAGGGTAAAGATTGGGGCTTTAAAAAGTTCATTAGGAGAGATTTTCTATTGGACGAAGCCAACGGACTCTTACCAGACGATAAACTCACGATATTCTGTGAGGTATATACCTTTGTATGTTAATTATCATACTTGTCTCATTGAATCACGATTTATCACGATAAAAACCTCTGACGACGTTTCATGGTTTTAGGTCAGCGTGGTGGCAGACAGCGTCAATATTTCCGGACAAAGTAACACGATACAGTTCAAAGTACCAGAATGTCGGCTACCGGATGATCTTGGTCTTCTGTTTGAGAACCAAAAATTCAGCGATGTCACGTTAACGGTCTGTGGAAGGGAATTTCAGGCGCACAAAGCCATACTCGCGGGTAAGTTTAAAAAAAAAAGAAAGAAAAGAGAAAAGATCAATTTTCCCCCTTCGATTTTCAAAAAATTCTATAAAATTGTTTTCCCCTTCAGCACGAAGTCCCGTTTTCTCGGCGATGTTCGAGCACGAGATGGAAGAGAGGAAACAGAACCGAGTGGACATCACGGATGTTGATCACGAGGTGCTCAGAGAGATGTTGCGATTTATCTACACCGGTAAAGCGTCGAATCTGGAAAAAATGGCAGACGATCTCCTCGCCGCCGCGGATAAGTATGCGCTCGAGAGGCTAAAGGTAATGTGCGAGGAAGCACTTTGCACGAGTTTGGCCATCGAGAATGCGGCGGACATCCTCATACTCGCCGATTTGCATAGCGCCGATCAACTTAAAGCGCAAGCCATAGACTTCATCAATACGTAAGTTTCTTTTGCAAAACTTTTCCTCGTGGGACTATACACACACACACACACACACACACACACATATTTTATATATTCACCGTTTCATGATTTTTGTTGGTTTAACACTAGATTTACGGGACCCTTCAATTTGACGGGTTTCAGATTTGAGAAATAAAATTACAGAAACTATTACTACTTTTTCTAGTAATTTTCGCTAACTTTTATTATTGGAATGATACGAACATATACCCCAAATTTATTTTCTTCTCATGCTTATAATTCTGAAATTCTGTATGTCGTGTACCTACCTCTCTGAATACCCGTTCGTTTCACGGCTGTAAATGGTCCGTAAACCTAGTGTTAAATAAAAGAGACACGCTTTATTTCTTTTCTTATTCGATCTTTTTCCTTTCCTTATTCAGACACGCGACGGACGTAATGGACACCGCGGGCTTCAAGTCTATGGTGAACTCCCATCCTCACTTGATAGCCGAAGCCTTCCGTGCGTTAGCAACTCAACAAATTCCACCTATCGGACCACCAAGGAAGCGGGTGAAACAGAGCTGAAAGCAATCACCTCTGACTCCGGGCACAACGTCCACGTCGCCCCCGCCACTTCTGCATCCTTCTTGACTTTTGTGTACAGTGAAATGATACGAGGTAGTGCTAAATAAATGTTTCCTAGTGTGCGGCAGCTGCTGGTCCAACTTACGACGAGATATACATATATATATATAAATATATACATACACGTAATATTCGCTGTGCGAGAAAAACGGCCGTCGTCGACTCCTTTAGAGAGAGGATGGGAGGGGGAGAAGGTATAGAGAGAAAAAGAAGGAAGGGAGGGGGGATCTCTTGCTACGCCCGATTATTCTGATTTTTGTGTCAGTGATATAGTGCGTCTCTCTCTCTCTCTCTCTCTCTCTCTCTTGGACAGTGATCAAAAAAGTACTACGCACGCATATACGTATATATACTTTTACGAGAACGATAAACACGAGCTCCTTAAACAGACCATGAAAACCACAAGAAGCTAGAGAATACGTGTTTAAAGAGACGCGGCAACTCGGAACGCAGAAAAAGGAGTATGTGAAATGTATTCAAGTGTGTATCGAGTATATCTCTCTGTGTGTTGTCGTCGATGATCGCCGACGCTCGATCCTGCTCCGTCGTCTATCGATAATGTGGCATTTTGCATATGTACGGTGTGAACGGGGTGTATTTGCCAGGAAGCCCGACTACTACACTACTTCTTTCTCCAGTCTCCAACGTCGACGTTCGCGACGACAACGATGACTTCGAAAATTGTGAGGACTTCTTCGAGGAGGAGGAGAAGGACGACGACAACGACGACGATATTCGTCGTTCACGACGAGTGTGCTTCGAATAACCGCGTCGCGTCGTTTTACTACAACTACTATTACTACTACTACTACTACTACTCTCTGTTTAGAACTTTTATCGAGAATTTAACTTTGCTCCCTCGTTACCGGTAACGAGACAAAAACAAACACAAAAGAGAGAAAGAGAGGAAGGAGCGCGTAAGTTTCGATGAAAAATGATTAGCCCGAGCAGCCAGAGAGGGAAGGACATGGAGAATGAAAGAGCGAATGAATTAGCGTACGAATGTATGAATGAACGAGTAAATCATTGAATGAGAGGAGGAACGAATAAGAGGAAAGGTAGTGGAACGAGACATGTAACAAAAAAAAGAAAGAAAGAAAGAAAGAAAAAAAACAGAGAGAAAGACAGAGACGGAGAGAAAGGACCAAGCCGAAGTCGAAACTCGACTGTAATTTTATCCACAATTGCGATGCACGAAGGAAGTTGTGATAGACGTCGACAAGACGATTAAATAATTTGTTCCTTTGTCAGACGGATCAAACGATGTCCCACCCCTCTGCCTGCCAATGCAGCCAATTTAAAAAAAGAGAGGGTTAGATACTTTGTTTATCGATAGTGATTTTTTTAGTTATAAAAAGCGTCAAATTCTTCCAAGAACGGAGAAAAATGATTCTAGTTAGCGTTTTTTATGATCTCTTTCTCTTTAACACATACGATTACTACTATGATTACTATTAATGCTACGCAATCTGTGCCCTATATTTTTGTATATTTTTCTCCGAAAAATTATCTCGTTCTATATTTTCAACGTCCCACCCTTTTTCTTTCCCTTTTCCTTCTTCCCCGATCCTCGACTACCCACGCGATCAGGCACAGTTTGTTTTGTTTTCTCAAGTATTGCATAGTAGCTAAAGTGATAGATTTGAATTATTATTATTATTATTATTATATTATTATTATATTATTATATTAAATTTAAGGTTGTCCATAATTTATCAAGTCCTATGTTGATTATTATAAAAATGTCTATCGTACATGTGCGCAAAAATATGTGTATTATTAACTAAAAGAAAATGTTACAAATCACATCAAAGACGATGAAACGTTATTAGGTATTATGAAAGTGACAAAAAAGAAAAAATGAAGATTGTATAAATAAACGTTAGTCAATTATAGTATGAGATATTAATCGTTTTTTGTGTAAACTAATTATCGAATTGCAAAATCTCGCGTTATTAATTTTCTTTTTCTTTCTTTTTTTTTTCTTCTTATTCTCTTAATAGCAAAAGGACATAAGTCGATTCGTACCTGATAATTATAATTTTCTTGAAATTTCTTTTAACGAAGGACTCCGTCGTATTAACGTTTGGAATGTTTCAAAGAAAGTGAATATTTTATCTGCGAATGTATCTTTATTATCTTGGCACATCGGTTACGATACGGTATTTCTTTGGTATTTAGCATTTGATTTCGTTCTCGCAAGGATTCCATAGACGATACTTATGTCCTATTGTTAGAAAGCACCGAAATCGAATTATGGGCAACCAGCGGCAAACAATAATCATCATTTAGTACTGTACTGGCTTCCTGATCCTCCGATCTAGTTTTACCAATCGTTTTAAATACGAATACTTACCATTAACATTAACAATGAGGATGATTAATGCCATACATGTTCTGTGATAAGACCACTGTAATTACTGCAACTGTATCATTGCTCCCCTTCTCTCTAGACTCTCAGATGATCTTGGCAGCCAGTGAATACATTTGTTAAGGAAACGATCATTATCCGGACAGTCCCAAATCTAGCATATATATATATATTCGAAAGATGATATCCCCTTCGATTTTAAGCTTTTTACTGTACATATCTACTGTATTTTATAAGAACTGAACCGACATGTAAGCATACTTTTACTGTATGATAAAACCAGCATAATTTATTATATTTTACAGACTGTGCTAAACTCATGTTCCTTAAAACAGCGTGGACGCTTTAATTAAATATAAATAAATAAGAGGTTGGATTAGTACGATTTAGACGCACGAAAGAGATTTTATCTTGATGCGTATACGTATTCATTGCGATCACAATGAATACGATAGGCATCAGGCTTAGAGAGATCTTACGGAAACATAGTTAAGACTTTTCCACAATTTTTTACACGATCGTCCTTTGAGCCGTAGATCGATAAGGCTTTAAACAAAAAAGGAACAAAATAAAAATGGATAAATAAGCGACTTTGAGGAACAGATTTTGGCCGTTCTCGCTCACACTTTTTAGAAAATCCACGTCCATTCTGCAAAAAAAAAAATAAATAAATCACTATCTTTGGGACTGTGCGGCGATTTCTCGTGGAACTTATAACGTTGAATGTTCTTTTTTTTCTCTTTTTTTTCTTGAAAAGCTAATATTAATCTGTATGACAATTTGGAAACAATAGATTCGATTCTTTGAACCAATTTGCAATAAGATTCTATGAGCGTACGACTGCATAATTTGATAAACTAAGTACAAGTAAGACAAGTGTTACCTCATCATGGAATTCAGCACATTCGTGTCACGTTAGCTACCACTGCATCGCTGTTTGGTACACTTCCATTGTATGTTGCATTTAAATTCGAAGACTTTTATAAGAATGGTCCAACAGTGGTAATCGTTTTTAGTGCACGAGTGCTGTTCATCAAACCCAGCTCATACAGACATTCATTTTTCCATTTACTTTAAGTCATTGCACCACATCAAATAAATGACATTTTCATTATATAATCCTGTGAATTTTGCGTGAGTTTCATTACCCTTGACTAAGCTACGATAGCTTTACAAATCTGCTAATTTTTATATAACAATGAGAATGGGCTTTGGCTGGCAAAGGGGCAATGAAAAGAAATTTTTTATAAGACAAAATTATGCAAACGATAACGAGTGTTTCTTTGGAGATAAAATATTTCTTACAAAGATAGACGATAGCGTTAGTAAAAGTGCAGTTTCGTGGTATTTGCTATAAAAATATTTTATACGATTAATGAAAATTCTTACATGTCTAGATATATGCATTCGTATGCGCGACAATTTGCCTTTTAAGTATTTTGAAAAAGTATTCGCTTCTGTAATAGATTATTTTTTAAGGAAGAACTATCATTGCTACGTGCATCAACATATAAGGTATGTCTACTATTATTTATACACGTTAAATATTTAATTTGTTATTAAATTATCTCATACCTAGGTTATCGTCGATAATATAATAAATTCATTTGACAATATGTCTTGCCGATCCTGACTTCTATGTGGAATATAAAACAATTCAAAATTTATAGAGAGAAAAAATTATCAGGGAATTAAAAATATTATTCTATAGATACAATGTATATTTTGTAAGTTATATTAATAAATATTAATAGTTGCAGCTCATGGCGATCTCTATTTTATATATTTTACAATGGAATTTAAAATTGTGATAATTTTGTGCTAACTGTACCCCTTAGTCAGTTAGTAAGCGTAATCAGAGCTTCCACAATGTCTCCTCTGTGTTCTCTAAGCGTTTGTTCTGCTAAATTACGATTTATTTCCATTTCCTTCATCTGAAATAGCAAGCAGAAATTTGTAAAATGCTTCTTGGAATGGCGAACGATGACGTTACATTTAATNAAAAAAAAAAAAAAAAAAAAATGCTTAGAAATAAGATTCCTTACGATGAGATCAACATCTTCCTTTTTGATAGAAATCTTAAGAAGTTCTTTCTCCTTTGCTTTCTTTTCGGCAACTTCTTTATTACGACGATCACCAATTATACTGAGCGCCTGTCACAAATTCATTTATTTTTCAATCTTATCTCACCAATAACAAACACTTTGTAGAAATCATTTTATAGGTTAGTTTTATTCTTCATCTCGATTTACATCTCACGTTAAAACAAACGTATAAATCGCAGGTGTATCAGAACGATGAAAACCAGAAGAAGGGGGTTAGATCGATATATTTGTCAACAGACAAATTGATAAACGAATTCTAATGAAATATCGTAAACACGTGGATACGAGGAAACAATGAAACTTACACAAGAGAATCCATCGGACGAGGATATTTCCTTCTCCTCCGCATAATCGGTAACTCTTTCCAAATCTGCAGCACCGCTATCATATTTAGCTGCCTTTTTCTGTGACTTTTCCTGTTGCACTTCGTCCGAATCTCCATTTACATCTTCATCCGCCATGTTTACTTTTCTGTCGTACATGAAGTTCATTCAAAAATTCTTTTGGCATGATCGCGGCATTATAACCACAAACGAAGTATTAAATAGACTGAACATCTTGCAAGATGGAATAGTCGCCAAACTGAATTACCGACCGTAAGTAAGTAATGGTATATCAGTAGCGCTCTCTACAATCAAAATATCAAAAAAGAAAATCAAATAAATTTTAATAACTTTTTAACCGAACTCGGCTTCGAAATTGCAGTTAGATCAATTTTGATGTGAAATATCGATCGGTCTCGTGACCACTTTCGAAATCTTCCGTAAGAGTTTTTCCTAGAAGCGATAAGTATATTCTTTGATCTATTCAGCGCGTGTTTCTATTTATGAACTCGCATTGCGTCGAGATACTTGGACGCGTCAACATTGTAACTTTGTTATGTATCGCTCGCGTAATTCAATTCACACTTCCTCTTCGCATTACCATCAACGTTTATCGAGTTGAATCTCTGCATGGAATAATCTCCACGCAATGAGATCCGGGAAATGAATATTACTGCGACACAATAACGTTTTGCATGATGTAACGCAAGTACTACATACCATCGAGCTAATGGCTACATTCTATTTAATTATATCTAACGATAATACAAATTGAAAAGTATGTAAGTATACACCTAGCTAAGTTTAATGATATTTAAGACCTTAGAATGTTTAAATGTTTACCCTAGAATGTTTAAATATGTAAAAGAATTAGACGCCACGATTTATTTATAGAAACGGTAGCTACAGCGGTGTGGTACAATTCTTAAAGATATAATTAAAAAATAAAGAAGCTTAACTTTAAAAAAAGAAACATGTCGACGACGTGGAGGGTTAGACGACAACGCGATGAGTGGTGATGGGGCAGGAGAGAATTCGCGAATGGAGACGACGTTCCAACGCGTATCGCTTAAGTCTTTCTCTTCGTTTTCTTAGCACTTTTCATGGGCTTCTCGCTGGAGGACTTCCTCTTCGTCGCTTTCTTCGTCGACGTTTTAGCCGCTTTCTTGGCATATTTATTGATCAGAGAATCGAAGAAGTTGTTCGCTTGATCGGCTCGTTCTCTATTACGATTCTGAATGGCAAGCGCGAGATCGTTGACTGCTGCGTTTTCTTCGTTCTCGATCTTCTGCATTTTATCCAGCCGCTCAGCCTCCATTGCCTCTTTGGCCCACTGAAATGAAAAGATCGAAAGTTAAATCTCATCGATCATCGATCAACTTCCAAGAGCGTTTCTCATCGGTTTTAATTATCCCAAAATTCTCTTTCCCCGCGCTCGTTTAACATCGGAACCTCGCGTCTTCCCGTTCCGCTCTAAAAGAGCAACGAGGATCCACACTCGAGTCGTAATTAATAGCAGGCTTTGCTAATACAAGCAGGTCAGATTAAAAGCTACGATAAAGAGGTCCAAGCAAAGTGCAACGGAGCACTAACGTTAATAAACTCCGAACGGTAGCCACTCGGGGCTGAGGATGAGGGTGAAAAGCGTCGCTCTATTTTCGTGCGCGTGCCACGCGTCCGATCTCGACATTATTAAATACCACGGTGTCTTGTCTTGCCCTGTTCGACATTACGACACGCGGAAGTGGAAACGCTTCGCGGTATGTCCGAGCGATCGCTTTTCATTCGAAACTCGTAGCTTTGACGAGCGTTACGTGTAATCGGATAAGGCGTCGGCTTTGATCGCTTTTGAAAAGAGAAGATCTCGGCTTACGGAGCGAGTTACTATTCGACGGGTACAAAGTTGTCTTCGATCATCACGCTTGGGTAGCCAAGAAACACAAAAATGATTCATGCCACCCCTTAACTGTATTACACGCTATACGCGTGTGTGCGGAATCCATAACCATCGATGACGTTTCATATCGCTCGTGACCTACTCCAAAATTTGGTGCTGTGGAAATTCCGTTATTTATAATTTCTGGCAAGTTCTTGCAAACCGGTCGACTAATGTTAGTACGTTACACAACTCGTACGCGGAATTCTGAATTCGTGCATAGGCATGACACAATCTAGAGCCGAGCGATCTCTTTAGCTATCAGGGAAAGATATTAAAGAGACAAATAATGCGTGGACGGAAAGAGCCAACAAAATAACTACTACCGAGAGTCGATCAAAATGAGATCTCTTTCGAACGGAGATCTTCGAGATGCTATTCAAGGTCTACATTCTATTAGCGTTTGGCACTGATATTCTCATGGCAGTTCCGAAGATGCTAACACCTGTTGCGTGTTCAAGAACGAAGGTGACGCTTCCTAAACTTGACTCTGAAGAGTGACTCATTGTAGAGGGTGTAGAAAGATCGTGGCTCGTTCTATAACGAGAGAGTTTCATTTATTTAACAAATTTCAATATCGATCCTCGCGATCGAGATCACGTGTCGGGGAACCATAATGGCGGATACGATCGTCGCTGATCACGACGAATCGTTGTACCTTTACGTCGATAAAATTTTATTTTTCTACACCCAACACACGTGTCATGCGAATTGTTAAAGAATGAAGATGCACGATGGACAGTATTGCGTTCTGGCATATAGAGCAAGGCCGTTGCATAACAAGAGTCGACGCGGTTCGACGATGGCATTAGTAATTATTTCATTACCACTCCGGATGCAATGCGACCCTCGTTGCTCGTTTATTTCAATTGTCGTAGCGGACTGTCCGTCAGAGAAATCGCGGGCTTTGTCTTTTCCTCTTTTTTTTTTTTTGTTTGTCTCCAACGACACACGTTTTATCATCGCGTGACAATGAATACTTTTGTTCACTCCGCTATGGGATAATTGGAAACGCGCGAAGCGCCAAAGGGATACCTACGCAACGATGTCTCTGGTTCTCGCCTCGAGCAATGATCGGAGAAACGAAGTGGAACGATACCCTCTTCGTGTTGTCGTTGATAAATAAAGAACCATCGAAAAGTGAAAACGCGAGAAGGAGATAGAGCATCGATTATCGTGAACGTTCCAATTTTGCGTGTATAATCGGCACATACAAATATTTCATAGTCGTATAATACGTGTTACGAATGTTAGCAGCGAACGTGGGACGTGTTCGCGGTTCGCGAGACCCCTCACGATTTAATGTCTTTCAGCTAAAATCTCTAGACGATGATATTCGCGAGGAAAATAAGAACGAGGAAGGTTATCGTCTCTTTTATGGATAGCGTTCTTCTCGGGGAGGATGAACTTCTTGGACATTCGGGAAGCGGTACGTCCGTGGTAGTTTCTAACGGTGCCACTGTCGTCGATTGTTCATCGTAATTTTGGAGAACCGAGGGTGGTGGTCGTCGTATGGTCACCGTGGGTTCGTAATATGGGACCTGAAGAAAGTCGCTAGGTGCGGCAGGTTGAACGAGTTCCGGTGGGGGTGGTGGTTGTGGAACGTAAGCTGGTTTGAACGTTTGAGTATCTTCCGTTCCGATCGTTTGAGTATCTTCCGTTCCGATCGTTTGAAAATCTTCCGTTCCGATCGTTTGCGTATCGTCCCCGTCGAGCTCTGGGTTCCAGGGTGGATTAGGAAGAGGATAATTCGGCTCTATGAGTATCCCATTCCGTGTCCAATAAATTTCAGGTGACTGAGTGGAAGGTGTATTTTTTGGATCTAACAAAGGGGGCGAAGCTCCTCGATCTGTTGGGCTTGTTGCCAAAGAGGCCGTCCCAGTTACTTCGTCCGAATAGTCAAATCGTTCATAATATTCATTGTACTCGGTTATGTCGTCTTCTTTTGAGACGGATGGCCAAGGTTGCGTCGGTGGGTATCTAGAAGGTTGCGGCGTTGTTACGTAGGCTCGATAAGGATCGGTGATCGGTGGCCGTTGATATTGTGGCACATCCGATTCATCTTCGGTCGTTGTGACGGGCGAGGGATCGATCGATGGGTACTGCGATATCCTGTCTCTGTAATTTGGCGTCGTGACGCTCACTGGAGCATACAGTGGGTAACGTATAGTTTCGGAAGCTGGCGCACGTTCGGATGGTGCTTGGTAAGACGATCTCGTATCTTCGGTAGGTGCGACAACTGGTGGCAAGTGGAGCCTCTCGCGATAAGGAGGTGTCGTTGACCAATAAGTAGTTCTTCTTTCATCCACCATCGTGGTATCGGTTGGTACCACTTCCCCGACCGACACTTCGTCGATGTCCTTCCATTCCGGATCCCTGTCAAAACTCACTTCCCGATCGTCGAGAAACTTGCTGATCGCGTTAGGACATTTGAACTCTGGATTCTCACTCAGGAACATTCTCTTCAGATTCTGCAGGTTGTCCATCGCTTGCGTGTTTAAACACTCGAACCGATTACCGGAAAGCCGGAAATCCACGAGACTCGGCAAGTTTTCGAACACTCCATCCTCGATCTTTGTTATCTGGTTGTAATTTAGATCCAAATAGGTGAGGTACTCGAAGCCTTCGAACCAGGATGCCTTGACGGTGGTCAGACGGTTGTTATCCAAGCTCAATTGCTGAAGATTTACCAATGATCGGAAAGCGTTCGGTTCGATGTCCGTGATGTCACAGTGAGAACAAGACAAAACCCAAAGTGTCGGTCCGAATCGGGAGAACATATCCGTGGTTATAATCGGTACGTGCATGTTGCTGATACGTATCTTCTCTACCGTCGCCGGTATCGTATTTAAATCCACGGTGTTTCCTCCGACACAAGAGTATTCCAACATATCGTCATTTTTCACGTGGACGCATGCTCCTGCTGCACCTCCGACGCTCATACAAACGGTTAACACCGTCAATCCGATTACTATGACGCTATCCATTTTAACAAAACGGTCGCGGGTACTATCTCGTTGAAATGTTACACCGTGTCATGTGTGCTAACCCTTTGCACTCCACGTAGGCTGCTTAGGCACTGAAGCTTCTACCGACGTTGACCACTGACTCTTTGTAGTTTTGGATAATTTAAAGATTCTTTAATTTGTAGGAGGAAATCAAGCGTAAATATCTTATCTTGCCGAAACTTTTAATCAATTCTTGCGAAAGTCTTTTGATATTTGCCGCACGCTAGCTCGCGAGCATGTTGACCACTCTCGTTAAATCACTGAAGTGAGAACTATTTTTTCCCGCTTACATACTATTACTGTTATTATATATATATACAAACGATCGAAAGATAAGAAAGGTCAAGTATATGTCCCACTATAAGTATGTGTAAATTATTAGTAGAATAACTGCTGTGAAACTCGCGGCAGTTCAGTCATCGTTATTAATATATTAACTTTAAGATTAGAAGGTTTTACATTAGAGCTTCAGCGAAATAAGACGGTTCTCTATGATAATTACTTCCTCGTTATATTCACATTTTAAAATACCGAAAATTAAAGTAAGAGTTCCGATCGACTGTCGCGTGAAAAAGCAAGAGCGCAAAAGGTTACGATATTAAAGTGATAATGATCGTGCTAGAGACTTTAGCCGAACGACATAACGTGAATACGAAAGGGGGGCGATCCTCGATTCGATTGTCCCGCGAACTGATCCCACTCTTACGTTCCCTGGTTACTTATTTACCGGTACTCCCCCTCCAATACCTCGCGGCGTTGCTTCTCCTTCTCTTGCTGCATTTAATCGCCGAGCGACAGTGTCCATTGATAAAAATAGAAAAGGTAGAAAATAGAGCAGCAAGCGTCTGCTTGGTCGAAAATTAACGTGACGTTCAATGAAAATGGAGGGAAGAAGGGAAACATTCAAATCGAACAATGCGCACTTTCCATTGATGTTTGTAAACTCTACACACCGACTTTACGTCAGCAACATAAAGTACCATTATAATACGACGGTCTATTATTGTAAGTAACAATTCAAGGAATTTCTAAATTTTCAATCGTGACTAAGATTATCGCAAACGAAAAGTATCCTAAGATTTCTTTCGTGCTTACCTTCTTTTTTCGACGCAATTTTTTCTTTTCGCTTTCTTCCGTGAAAGTTTTGTATTCAGGTACTTCGCCAGCTTCTATTAACTTAGCTATAATGGTATGATACCTTGGCTCTTCTTCGCAATTGCTAAAAGGAACTACTTCTAAGATATAATCCATATCTCCTTTACCTGTAAACATTTAAGATATGTTATTATACCTAATAGAGCTTTAAGTACATAATTTTTATATAGATGTAACTCACCATCCATGTATGCTCTTTTTAAATCCTTGATTTCAGTTTCGGAACCTTTATACGTCTTTTCATAATTATTGATGGTCTCTTCTGTGATTGGTTTGAACAAAGTTTTCCAATAATCTGCCCAGTTACGCATAATAACTTCTTCGCTCTCTTCGTCATATTGACCAGACTCGTCATAGATTTTTCTTTTATCAGAGTCACTAAGAATGGAATGAATTCTACCGAGAACCTTAAATTTTTCTGTAGCTTCAGCCTTAACACTTTCTTCCACACGATCAGGATGCACCAAAAGAGAAAGCTTGTGGTATGCTTTTTTCACTAGGTAACAAAGTTTGATATTAAGAATAAAAATATTACATTAATCATGCCTGTCTACAATAATTATAGTAGAAATATTCATTTCATTCAAGGCTTGGAGCAAAGTCTAGCAAATTTACAGTTTTGTTCAGAGAGGTTAGATTCCCATACAAAACATTGATATACGTACCCTGTTTATCATCTGCATCCGTTGATATTTTTAATACTTCATAAAAATTTCGCGAACCAAAATATTGCTCGCACAAATCCAATAAATTAGCCATTTTTTTAATCGAAGTTCGTATGTCAAAGATGAAATAAAACTATCACAGAGACCCGGTCGAATTGTACCGCCCGTTGCCGCCAATACTTTCAAATCACGATTATGTTGACACGATTGCTATCGTGTGTTCACAATTACAAATAATTTAAATGCATATTGTTACTAAAATGGGCGAGAGGTATTTATCGTGCAGTCATTGCAGAAACACAATCATCGTGAAAGTGTAATGTTTTATCAATATTCCATTGATTTTTAAAATACTATATTGGTATGCGAGATAATATTTTGACTGTTTAGTACGTTCCCAGCAGCGCACTCTACATGGCGCGCAAATTCAAACTCAACTCTTGTAAAGACGTATTCACATTATTTTGAACAAACACTAACGACATCGGGATAACAAACATTAACGATAAAAAATAATGCAGAAAGGATATACGGATTGGTAATATTTAATTATTTAATTATCAGTTTGAGCACAATTTGAAAGCAATATATATATATATACATATATTGCTATATATATATATATATTATGTCTCTATATTTGTAATAAAAACATTGTACAACATGGATTCCCCAACACAACAATTAGGATATCGAACCTTATCCAATAATTTTTGACAATAATGAAGTTTTGCGATCCGAGGTTGATAAATTTACGTAATTTTCGTTTTAAAATTGACGAGGTATGTGATCAACGATATTGATTTAAAAGCCGAAAGAGATCGAAAACTTCATATTTGTTTTACCCCAATCGTAGATTCTTATTCTATTGTACGTCTAAGTTTGATCTTAATTACATGCTTGCATATTCAATCGATACATTTACTTTATAACGCGGTGTCAACTTACGATAATTATATACATTAATTTGTTTTTTATAAATATAAGTTATTATACATTAGATATTTATATTCTATATTCAATGATATAGCAATTAACACTTTGAGCATTCCATCTCTCAAACGGTGTGTAGTAAAATATTTGGCCTTTATCAGGCGATATTAGCACAAGAGAAATTTCATGAGAATTTCACGTTAAAGCTTGAACGTAACGGAGAATACTCGTATTCTTTGTTACGACAAGTCATTTATCGCTTAATAAGTGGAAGAATCAAGACCAACAAGGCCTTCTTTGGCAGATATTCTTCACACCGTACCAAGCAAAATTACAAGGTTGTACTTTCTATATGAATTAGCATATACCGGGCACCTTCCTCGTCGCGTTTCGTCTACTTTCAAAAATTTTGTTTTAAATTTAATCGAGCCTGTGATTTCACTATACGCATACATTTATCGTTATTATTATTATTATTATAAATTAGAAAATGAGTATCGAGGAAGGATCGCCGCTGCTAACGCATTATTACTATTTCTATCCTTTATTTTATTTATTTAACGGTGCGTGTACTACAAAGCAGACACGTACTTTTTCCCTTTATGCTACAAACAAAACGTAGAAGACAATTAGGCACTTAACGATTGGTTCAATTGCTCTGCACGTGCTTTTAATAATCGAGAAAAGTGGTGTCGCGTCAGTTCGATCGTTTCCCAACGTCATGGATACATCGAAAGTAGTATAATTTCGATAGTAAAATTATCAAGGACGTATGTACTCGCTACGTTGAAAAATCATCGAGTAGGCACGATATCCACGTAAAAGTCTGCCTTAGAGCAGAGTCCTATTTACCGAACGAACGTTCTTGCTCTAAAGTATACTTTATCTTATTTTTTATAATGTTTGCTTAATTAAATAAGCGTCTTGGTACGTTATTGGTATTCCCGAACATCCGATACGATAGTAAATAACAGTCGACACCCTAAAAACTTTATAGTACACCTTAGAATAAGCTCTTCGTCGATCTTCATCACCATTAACGAACCAGATCACTATTGCGCTTCTACAATTTAACGAACACAGAACCGATGTTATCGATCGCATCGACTCAAGCTATCGGCGTATATTTTTCGCGATAGCGAATATATTAAAATTCTATTTAAAAATGTATTTAACAGATCTGCAACAATGATTATCCTATGACGATTTGTTCTTCCATTTAACTCGTCCTTTCTCTTTCTCTTTTTTTTCGTTAACTAATTACCCAGTACCATCGAGTTTCCTTCGTTTTCGTACTATCTTTCGATAATGTCTTCCCGCTCGTACGATGCTACTTCATACGATTGATAACCAAATCGGAAAGAACTATAAGAGCTTTTTGGTAAGGACTCTCGGCGAGCGATTGGATGAGTCTGACGGCTTCGGCGCAGTGCTTCTTCGCTAAGAATTTCGTTTGATCCAGACCCTGGGACTTGTGGACCAACTCGAAAGCTCTCTCAACGTCGTTCGGCTCTTGGAATCGACGCATAATCATCGCGTTTAGTTCTGGGTACTGGAAAGAAATTTGCGAGAGGTTTATTAACATTCTAGTAGAATCGTAGCAGCACGCGCGGTTCAAGGATCTATTTCTATTCGATTATTACCCGCTCGCAGGCGAAGAGAACGGGCGCGGTAGCCAAGCCGAGTTTCAGATCGGCTGCCGTTGGCTTGCCCATCGCTTCCGATGAAGAAACGAAATCTAGAAAGTCGTCGACCAGTTGAAAGGCTAGTCCAATGTTCCGACCATATTGGTAAGTTAATTCTACTATCTGATCGTTCACTTCGGCCAGTATCGCAACCTGTGGATAAAACAGAGTGGAAACAAAAGAATTATATCATGAATTTAGAATTACGTTTTAAAGTTTAAGAATTTCGAAGGATCTTACAGCTTTGAGCATGTTGGCGATGAGACTGCCCGTCTTTCGATATGTTTTATTGAGGTAGTGAGCGAATCTCTCGTTCTCCGTTTCCTTCGAGCCAAGCTGCATGAATTCACCTTGCACCAGGTCCGTTATAGTCTAGGTTGGACAATCAAAAAACTGCTGTTAGATGTGGGGTCTAAAAAAAAGTTGGAAAATTATGATGTACTCGTTCGAACCTACCTCAGCGAGAGTAATGGTAACTTCGTCGTTTTGAATACGCGCGAGTAACATCGAAGCAACCGCGAGAATGTAGTCACCTGCCATAGTCACCTGAAAATTGACCAAAGGAGTTTCTTTAATCTCATATTTTTATTATATCCAATTCACGAATTTTTATTTATACGATTAGGTAAATGAAGAACAAGTACAGATATTGTGAAAATAAATAAACATGTGTACATGTATGTAACAGACTTTTTATGTGTGCTATTGGATTATAGAAGAAATTATTTTTGGTATACATATATATTACCGGTTAAAAGTTTGGAATCGCTACGTGCATTAAAAGAAATAGGATATTTATAAGAAATAACGAATACCTTTAGAGGGACCGAGGAAAAAGCTTATGAATAGTAGGTTTCACATTTTGTATTCTTTTTTTTTTATTAAGGAATGAGTATTTTTCTATTCAACGGCTTTGTTTATGAGAACGGTGACAAAATATGACCCCATGGGGAGAGAAGTATATGGTCCCAAGGTTAGCCAATAAGAATATAATATTGTAATACTCGACGCTTATTGGTAAACAAAAGAATCACGGGTTTGTATATAAACTGACAACAGAGTATTTTTCCTAACAGTAGGACAGCTCCTTCCGAGCATTGCTGATCTATACTTATAGACATAAGAAAGTACTTAAATCTCTTAAAAGATAATTCCACTTGTTAATATTTGATATAATAATAAGGTATCACTTCAACATTTATCACTATATGTCAAATATTTTTGTGTACATATAAATACTAAAAATAATTTCTTCTCTAACACAAGATCACAACAAAAAAGAAAAGAAAAACGAGAGAAAATCGAAGGAGTCAACGCACATAGTCGCTTGCATATCGCATAAATCCTAAATCGACGATGAAGACGTCGCACGCGTAAAACAACCGACAAAAACCGCAGAGCCTCGCGTTATCGTCGCGAGGACAAAGATGGGAGAGAAGCAACGGCTTCGGGGACCGCTTTACGATCGAAAGGAAAAACGTGGTAGCGCATCGGAGAGGTCACGGTGCATCGTTTCGTTGTCTCTCATATGTTGACAATCGCTTTGGGAGAGGAGACTATTTCGAGGCGTCGTAATTTCGAGTTTCACATCCGGCACCGTTCTGACCGCTCGTTCCAAGCGCCTTCTTTTCACGCTTTTTCCTCTCCGTCAAAAAAGAAGAATACGTTGCGGGGATTCGCAATTAAGCGTACCTTACGAAATACAGGTAACCAATTTGTTTCGTAAAAGGAAATACCTAGAGTGTGGAAAATGGCGAGCGTTCGATCTTACGAACATATTCGAGGTATCTTCTTTGCTGTCAAAACAGCGGTATCGATCATCGATCGATACTGCTTCTCTTTATGGCGATCACCGTTTACTATGTTTCCATAATAACGATCATAATTTAGATACAAGCGTCGGGTGATTCGGTTCCGGCTAATCTCCATTAACCCATTTGCATCAAATGATGGAATATTCCGCCAAAATATATAAATTATCTTTACAGTAATTGACCTACTCAGATTTAATTGAATCAAATGTTCGTAGCATGAACTAAAAATTAAAACAAAAAATGTTTTCGTGATACAAGTCCATTTTCGGCTTTAGCCAAATGACGCAAATGGATTCAGTCTTATTATACTTATTAAACGCTACAGTCTTATTATACCTACATGATTTAACATTTGTTTTGTCGCAGGTACAACGTTCGTTTTACTTTGCTCAACACGTTCGATATCGCGGGTTAACGAGCACGTAACGAGTGTGTCAAGCTACTTCTAAATTACGGAGAGGTGACAGAAAAGAGAGCGAGAGACTAACGAGATAACCTTCGTTTTGATAGACAACGACACGCGGTACATAGTTTCCCTACTTTCGCGTTTTTCGTGGATTTTATTTCTGGCACGGATGCGGCCGACTTTTGCTTTACACGCGTCAAGAAAGAATTTCAAGAGGATGACACGTCGACGCGCGGCCTTGACAGGTACCCCGGAGTAACATAACGATAAGTATTATACGTATACTTGAGCAACAACTCTCTCGATTAGCGTCTCGTTAATACGGCTCCATTACGTAATTCGTTAGGCGTATATTCGTTTCGCGGTTTACACGAGGCACTGACCGCCTTTTTCGATCACCATCTTCCGCGTCCGATCGTCTCTTTCTCTTCTCCTTCTCCGTCTTCGAAATAAATCACTTTCGCTCGTTATATTAATTTAAATTACGGCTTTCATTATATTTATCAATTTTTATGATCGACCGGCTGTTCGTAATTAACGGAAAAGGAAATTTCTTTGGTAAATCA
>JAIFRP010000090.1:245787-256806 GCA_032403825.1 Odynerus spinipes | reverse complement strand
GTATGTATACGTAGATAGATACGCACGCATCGACGTATTTTGTACGCTCGTCTGGCAAGTAAAAGTCTCGGTCATATGCAGACCGTGAAGCCGTGAAACCGAGCTGCTTTCGCTCGCTTTC
Source organism: Odynerus spinipes (assembly GCA_032403825.1). NCBI lineage: Eukaryota > Metazoa > Arthropoda > Insecta > Hymenoptera > Vespidae > Odynerus > Odynerus spinipes. The sequence goes on along the minus strand of JAIFRP010000090.1, from coordinate 256,685 downwards.
GGCTTCGAGAGTCGAAGAAGACGCATCCAGACGCGATGCTCGTCGCGTGAAAACGACGAGTCGCCGATATCATAAATATTTATCGATCGAGCGATGATAACCTCGCGTGCGTGGGAGAGTAAGAGTAAGAGAGAGAGAGAGAGAGAGAGAGAGAGAGAGAGAGAGAGAAACTTTGGTCTCTACACGCGAATATATTTACTCCGTATACGAATACAATGACGATGATATCGTCACGGTCGATCGGCTCGAGCGTTATGGCTTTCGATCGATACGACGACGACGGCTCTTTTTTAGGAGAAGTCTCCCTTCCGGTTCTTCGAATCGATCCATAAAAATCGATAGCATCGCCGCGATCGCACGTTGTCCACTCCTTCGACGCCCGAGGCTTTGCCTACGACTTTCGAAAAAATTCATCATGCGAATTCGCAAAGAAAAAAAAAATTATTTATTCTCTTCGGGAAACGCCTTCAGATTTTTACGATTTCCTGAAACTTTCATCAGGACCCTGATGCAATTCGTGGAAATACCAATCGGATCGTTCGTTGCTTATCATTTTTATACTCAATTTATCGTACACCTGTTTTTTTGTTTTTTTTTATCAAAGTGTTTTTATCTTTCTTGTTCCTTTCGCGATCATAAATTTAATGATATATTAAGCAACTATACAGAATGCGCCAAGGTCGTCGACGGAGGCGGGGAAGCACCAAGAGATAAAAGATAAAAAAGAGAAGGTACGGAAAGTGGAAAAAATGGTAAAGGAAGATGAGCGTTAAAAGAGAAGAAGCGAAAGGTTGCCTCACCAGTCGTATTCCATCGTACACGAGTTTAAGATCGTCTTCTATGAGGCGGTAAGGGTCGATTTGGTAATCGGGCAAGGATCCAGGCTGGATGGTCTGCATCGAACTCATTGCTCTCGCTATGCCTATCCTGCATCGTGGCGTGCTCGTTCTATTCTGTAATAAAGAAGAAAAAAGATCCATCATTTAAACGCGTCCTTCGTTCGTTCTTGCTTTTTCGATCGGCCTTGGAAGAATTCGACATTTGCTAAAGTCGTAAAAATCTCACGGAAGGTTAATGGGAGTGCAAACTACATTATAAGTACCGTGTTTATAAATGCATTTAAGATATCTTTTATTTATTTTTTTTAATAGTACACTTATATAATTTGTTTATGATATGTAAATAAAAAATACACGGATATCCGTGTAACGAATACTTTTTCGTACGAATATACGTTCGTAAGTATTTAAATACGAGTTATATACGAGAGGATCGGAACTGAAGTTGGCATGAGTCAAGAAAAATTGTTTAAAATAATTTATTCGTCTTTTAATATCGTTAACTAAACTTTAATGTCCAATAACTCGAAACTGTTTTTTGATTTACACCGTGACAACATTTCTGAGCCCGTCGTATATAAATGTATGTACCTACTGTAAATTAATCGATATGAATCTATATATTTATTTAAATTTAATCCAATAATTAACGAGCACGAATAAATATGTTACCTAAATAAATATGTTAAATATGTTATATGTAAAAGTAGAAATGTTACCAAAGTTATTATTAAGTGGTTACATCGTTTTTTTAAAAAATTGCTATGACGTAGTCGAACGCCAACGCCATAGGTGTTTACTCGCTTAACCGGAATAGTTGGAATATAGATAAAAATTCCGAACGATTATTAAACGTGCGTCTATCGAAATCCAAGTAAATTTCCACGGTGGTTTGCGTGCTAGTTCGAGAAAAGCATGGAGACGGCTGCTCGTAACGCGTCATTTACTACTGCCTCCGGTCTGATTATGCGCCGACGTTTACTACTTCCCTTCTTGCGACACGCGTTCGCCTCGTTACGGGGTTTTATCACTTGCGCGATTACGTTCAGCGCGAGTCGTTCCTTCGAGCATGCTCGTCGTCGTTTCTAACGACCGATTTGTAATTAGACGCGGCTTTCTATCGTCGCGTCGTGTATTTACGTTGCTGTCAGCAACCTTCCATAAACTTGTCTTCCGTGCATTGTAATGAACAATGAATCTGCTTGTAATGTTGAATGAACGGGAAGAAGAGTAAGAGTAAGAGAAAGAGATAGAAGACGCGTGAGGTGGGTAGGGTTTTTGTTCGGGCAAGCATCGACGGTGCATCGTAGTCGCGAAAATATGTATATACAAAAAAAGTGATAATAATTTATGACATGACGAACTTCCTTACTCGTATATGCATATAACATATGTATATACTTTTTCTTTTTTACATCGAATTAATACTTTATTTAACCGGTTTTCGAATTATCTCAACTATGCCAAACTATGTATGTTTAATTGTTTGTTAAGACAGCGCTAGCCTTTCCTTATTTCTTTCTTTCCGTTAAAATTCTTTGATTTCTTGTTACTTTGCTGTTAAATTATGATATAATAGAGATTGCTGAAAAAGAATGACTCCGTTTTCTGAGAGAAAACATTTCGATCGCTTTCGAAGGAATAGTTATACAATCCATAATCGGGTAAGAGGTTTCATTGCAATAGAAGTAAGGAGCGATTACATTCTTTCGGCACGCGCTTTCGTACTACAAACACGGTACGGTCAGTACTCTCTCTTTTTCTCTATTTTTCTCTCTCTCTCTCACTCTCTCTCTTGCTCTCTCTCTCTCTCTCTTGCTCTCTGTTTCTCTCTCTCTCACTCTCTCTCTTGCTCTCTCTCTCTCTTGCTCTCTGTTTCTCTCTCTCTCTCTCTCTCTTTTTCTCCTCATCGCGAAACTTGCTTCTGATTGTCCAACAATTTCTCAACGACGTTCACTTCGATGTGCCGCGTTTTCTCGCATATGCCTTAGACACCAAGCACATTCTTACGATAGTAGCAATAGCAAAGAGCGCAAACGAGAGAGAAAGAGAGAGAATTGGCAGGATTAGGCATGCCTAAGTAGCGGGATGCAGTAAGCGTAAATGGCACCGCAACGAGCTCACAGAAGAGATAGAGAAAGAGAGGGTTTCGCAAGTTCGTACTTCTTTTTTTTCTCTCTTTTCTTTTTTCAACCGACAGAATTAATCGAGGCCACGACAAAGATGAGGAGGAAAACAAAGGCGCGTGCGCGCATACGGTGAGCATAACGCGCGTGCATAGAGTAACGATCGATCTTCGTAAATTTTTATTATCGTAAGTTTACGGTAGCCTTTTTGCGAGCGCACGCACCGGACTCTAATAGTCGCGTAGATAACTGGCTCGCGGTATCAGTGCAACTCTCGGGACTTTCAAGGTTCGCTCGAACGATTTCCATGCGTTTCTACATCTCACGAGAGAAGCTTTTTACATTAGTTACATGCGATCCCATTAAAATTTTATTTCTCTCTCTCTCTCTCTCTCTCTCTCTCCCATTCTCTCTCCCCTTTTTTTTTATTCCACGTACTCGCGGATCTTTGCCAGGCGAAAAGAAGAAAAAAATCGTTCGTGTAAAAACAAAGGTATAACGTTATAATTAGATACGAAAGGAGCACGCCTCGTCCTTGTACATAATAATCCTTTGCTCCTTGATCACTCTCGCAATTAACGATACGGAGTTCGTAGGAATCCTGTATGACTCATATCGCTAGCAGCGATCGCGCGAATACTTTTTCGCCAACGGCGAAATCGAATTTTCATTTCAATCCGACGCGAGTATTCACCTTTGCGCTTACGTACGTAGCCAATGCACATGCTTATAGATGTTTATACGTAGGAGGTCATGGAACATTGAGCAATGACCGTCTTCGATGTGTTCCCATGCGTGTCTTTCGATTTTCACGACGACATATTACGCGTACTCGGCTAACTAGTTCTGGCAAAGCGGTAGACAAGTTCACCATACACCACACTTTTACTTGCCTCCTTCCTCTAGCCCTACCCCTCCGCCCCTTCCCGCCCTCGCCTCTCGGTGAAATAACTAAAACGCCAAGGCCAACCGAAGAAAAGCGCTAAGTGCGTATTAATTCCTTATTACGGCGGGCTATTGCGAAGGCGACGTACTGCATATACATATATATATATACCTACTTGATTATTATTGCGCCGTAAACGGATAAAGAAAAAAGAAATAGAAAAATATAGGATTATAACGACGGTATGAATTTCTACCCGTTTGCGATTAAAATTTAAAAAGAAAAAACAAACAATCGATTATGTCGAACGACGAACGATATATTTCTGGTTTTTATTATTACGAACGTTCGGCGTTGCAAGATGGTTACAGATACGATGAAAGTTCAAAATCGTATGTACCAAATCGTATTGGTAATAGTGTGTGTGTGTGTGTGTGTGTATTGTATATCGGTTTATAGTGTCACGAGAATATACTCGAAGGAATGTGTGATAATCGAGACGTTAAAGATTTCGAAGAGAAGCACGTAACATACGTGAAAGCGGTCCACCCTGAGACATTGTCCAGCATATACGTAACATGGTCGAAAGTCCGCTTACGCAAATTCGCTACTTCCGGAAGAAATGGTTTAATTCCAGTTTAATAAATTGTAAATTTGGAACTGGTAAATTTGTAGATTAATTTGCGAACGTTGATCCATTAACCAGGGAAGTCTTAGTTATTTTTTTAATTAAGAGGACAGAGTCAAACACGTTGTTAAGAGTCAGTAGTGGTAACTTACAAGAAGCTTTTTATAGAAGTTCCCTCAGGCGATCGATATTTCCTTTACGAAGAGATTACAAATTCTTGTAAAGGTACAGAAAAGCAGAGAAGGAGAGAAAGAAAGAGGGAGAGAAGAGAGAAGAGAGGAAACGTGGTCGCAAGGTGGACGAACGAAGAAAGTTGGTCGAACGGGCATCAAGGGCGTTTATGGAAGCTGGTCGGATCGGACGCAACGAATAACGTAATGTTTACTCAACGATTAACTGCCAGTCGTAGCAGCACTTACCCGCCAATTGCTTTTCCAATTCACTTTCGTCTGACTCGCGCGATTGGGAAAAAGAACGACGACGACGACGATGATGATGACGGCGAACGAAGCTCGCGTACTTCTTTATTTACGATATTACCTACGTGTAATGTCATGACAAGTTGTGCGAATGTCAACACGATAGGTACCTACGTCGGGAATAGCTCGATAATCGGGGACATTCCATAACATCCGGTCTCTGTCGAAGAGTAAGAAATTCATGCGTCGTAATAACTCTGAACTAGATTCGCGCGAAAGCTACCGGTTTTCGTATAAGATCAACTAAAACTGTCGTGTCTGCTAGTTACCCCACTGCGATAGTTCTCGATCATGTAATTGGTAAGACTAGGACTACGTGGTCGTTTTAACTCCGGTACCCATTTGTTGAGTATCTACAATTATCAGAGTTGGGTATCACAATTATCAATTATCATCAAAGTTTGATACATCTTTCTTTTTTTTTTACAGACATGTTAAAAAAATGATACGATACTCAACCGAGCCAGTTTGAACGAAGAGCAATTTATTTTAATTAATGGATCATCTGTTCATAAATTGAAGAAACTGCAAGTCAACCAACGAACTTGATGCGCTATAAAACTTCTGTGCTCGTATATATCTTTTATATCTATGAACGTGGTAATTATTTTCTCTTTTACTGCAGCATATGACGTATAAAATTTTACGAGGCCTCTGCTACCTTCAGAGATGAACCCATTACAGAATCACAAGAGGATTAGCTAGTCGTAGGTATCCTTAATAATATGACTACAAGTTTGTACTTCTTTATTTTTTTATTTATTTTTTTATATAGCTACGCAATGATGATAGAAATAGAAATCATGCATCGTTGCACTGTGCCGTTTCACTAGCTAATACGCAACTATAATACGATACGTAACAAATGGATATCAGGTTTTTATATGCTACATGTTGCACAAAGAATTGAGTTTTAATGCAACTGACTACACAGGCGTGAAATTTGCTTTGACACGCTTAGGAAACGCCACTTGTCGCGTGTCGTTCGAGGAAAACAAAACGCGTTAGCGATGCGGCACAATGTTTAGTATCGGTTTGACTACGCAACAAGGAGGATTCATTTTTCTACTGAACCGATTTTTCCTGAATTCGACATGTAACACGCAACGTGTAAAACTATTTTGAATGCCATATCGATTTTTCTCAAACTCGAATGTCTTCTAATTTTATTGACAATAATTTTCGAAGCGAAGATACGGGAAAATTTACTATCATATTTTTTAGAATAGACTTTGCATTTCTAGCACTGTTGGTTACGTTTTCGTAAATAAGAATAAACAATACATATAAACGATTCAAATGTGATCTGAAAAATTGAGTGAGTTGATCGCTATGGCATTCAACGTGTTGGTATTGTTTTAATTACACAATAATATAAGATTCATTTTGGTACTGAATAGATTTTTCCCGAATACGACATGTAACACGCTCAAGATCCCGCCTGTGCAGTCCTCCCCCTAAAAAGTTGATACCGTATCGATCATTAGCATATTTTTCACGAGTATCGCACCACGTGGCCGATTTCACGGAGCAAAACTTCGGCTGTTAACGACTTCCTTATGACAAATTTGGAAACCGGTGACCGCACCTCAATGAATATTAATTAACGAATGGCTGCTTCACCTATCTAAAAGATGACGATGAAATAAAGAAGAATCCCATTGAAATATAACGTAGGCTAATTTTATATACATCCTATATACCTAAAAGCTAGTTCTTAAAAGAGACAAGGACAAAGAGAGTAAGCTGTTAGACGTGGTCCACCCTATATAATAAATCCTAGTCTTATGCAAAAATATGCTAAAACTTGAGCACCGGAGATTCCTTTTTTAGTATTTTCCTTTCGGCAAGGATAAAAGTTACGTCAACCGTGCGTGATCCGGACGACGAAATAACGTCGCGATCTTTTATAGAAAAAAATCAGCCGATCGATCCTTATGCGAAAAGGTGATAACGATCTCGTTGATCTTACATGCATACTTCTCATTTGTAAGCTCCAATTAAGATAATAGAAACGACACGTATGCGTGACAGAAGCGTTTGAAAACTGAACGAAGGGAAACGAATCTCTTAGCCGAGAGACTCCGGTGCAATGTTGCCAGCCTTGAAGACGTTCACGAGATTATTAAGCGAACGATCGAAAGAGGTGAACGAGGTACATATGTACCTATGATCGCGAGTGGCAAGTGTCGTAAGATCGCGTGCCTTCTCGCAGTGGCTCTGTCGCAAGAAAGGCTTCATAGTCGTGTCTTCGAACCTATAAACCGGCGAACGATCAAAGATGATCGATGGATCATGATCACGTAAATCTCTGTTCAAAGTTAATGCACTGGATGGAATTTAATGAGATATAAAAACGATCGAAAATAATAGCAACGGATTAAGGGAAGAAAGGGAGGGAACAAAGAGTACGACGGTCAACGAACTTTGCTCATCGAAAGTATTTCAACAGCCGGGATTATTTCTCGCCAAAAGATTTTCTCCTTTTAATAAAGTATTCCGAATGAAGATTGCTTTCACTCGACGATCTAATTTAATATAAGCACTTGGTGCGCCTGAAATTAAATCGTCTATACCCTAACCGGAAGAAAATGAATTTTAATTCTCTCTCCCCTGTCGGGAGTCTTTTCGGAAAGAGAGAGATATGGCGAGAACGAATATTTTCGAATTCAAGAAGATTCCGCTGGTTTCGTGCTTTTCGTAAGCGGAGAAAGCGTAGTCGCGTGACTGTAGACTCGTGTCTACGGACGCCATCGCGACAGGTGAATCGTGTTAACGTGCGGTCGATCGATGAAGATGTTAAAATGTTTCAATAGATTTTGCGATTAATATTGACTTGAAAAAAAGATTCCTTTCCTAAACGACGACATCTGTACACCGGTCGAACGATTTAAACACGGACCTTGGAACGTCTCCGTTATTTTGGATTCTTTAAGAAAATGGCTGAGCAAAAATAGGCTACGCGTATGAGTTTCTAGAGAAAAGGAATACAAAGACGAAGAGAAATTTGAGTAATTAAAGCGAATCGGGGGTCATACTTTTAAGTGACTTTCACCGAATAGTAAATTCCATTCTTTTATCTAGATAACGGTTCAATCGACGCGAAACTTTAGCTTAAAAGCATCGTAGATCGATCGGATAACAGTTTTAACATACTTTGTATCTTAATCTTCTTAAGTCAATGTATTCCCTCCTTGGCCTCGTAATAATCATCGAAATGGCGTATCTCAAGGAATAGGATTTATGGTAAACCGCAACTTGACGGTCTCGACGGTCATTTTACCTGATAACTAATTCGGTGGTGAGGAACGCGGTTGATGATTACACCATACTAATAATACAACTAAATCATCACCGAATGATGTTTCTGCGATCGTATTATCTCATGAATAATTAAACACGTGGTATTTAATAAACATATATGCGCGTGCATATATAAATATAGAAACGACGCGATATTTTTGTATCTCTTTTTTCGATATTTCTCATATTTGTATTTTTTTACTTTTTTTTATAACGTAACATCGATGATTCGATAAGTCTGACATAACTGAAATTGGATACGTAAAGTGGTATCAACTTTTGGACGCTTCTTTGTCCGCGTTAATCGTTCGCATCGATCGCTGGTTGCGAAATACTTTTTGTAAATTACGATCGATACACGTGTTCGATATTTAAAAGAAAAATATGGAAACGGGTGATTTTCTTTCTCTCTTTGTCTTTATTTTCTCGATTTAAGTACGAACGAGATCGAGGAAGCGGCACCGTGGAACGTATCGATGAAAAGAAGAGTTCTCGTTCTCGAAGAACGATATCGAATGTCAAGAGACACGGAGAGGGAAAATACACTTTCTCCGTATACTCCGGGCGACCCACATTCTGGAATCGCTCGCTCGTTCGTTCCTCCGTCCGTACCTTCGTCCGTTGGCTCGCTCGCTCGCTCGCTCGCCTTTAACGAGCAGAACGTTTCGACGAATCAAGGTCGCTCTCTCACGAATAATCCGAGTTGATGCACCGGTGCATTCGCCTTTTGTGTTTCCTCCTCCTGCCGTGTCTCCTGCATCTCAACGTCATCTTCGAATATTTTTCGAAAAGAATCCTGTGACGTTACGAGCGATCGAAGATAAGGAAAAAAAGAAAGAAAAAAAAACGAGAAGAAAGAATTTCTATGAGATCATAGAGTTCGTTGCACCCTTGACTGATAGGACTAGTCTACGCGTCGATTGAAACCGGTTAGTTAAGATAATAAAAAAGAAACATAAAAATGGAACAAGTCTTTTTCGAAGATACACGTATGTTTCCGTATAAACATCGAAACGGGTTACTTTAATCGGGCAATAACGTATCGCTATCTTCAGTGAAATATTAACTCAGTTTATATTAACTTATAAACTACCGATCGGTGTGATCGGAAATTCCGATAGTGCTCGAAACAATCAAGGTCATAGCTCGCGTTCTCCCACTATAGTTAACTTTCTATCGGTGATCGAAACAATTTTTATTTAATCGTTTTTTCAATATTCCATTCGTTACATTTAAGAAAAAGAAAAGAGACCCCAAATACCAATTCTTCGTTGTTTCTCATCGTCGCTTAAAGGAAAAAGAAAGTGATGACATTACTGCGATGATTATTTAAATGAAAAAACAAAAAGTGATTCGAATAAATACCGAATCGAAAGTTTTCTCCTTTCGTCATCCACAAATAAACGCAATAAAATCTTTCCGCTTTCCACAGTCTCCTCGCAGTGCTATCGAGCGAACAATCGACTGACCGTCCACTTTTCCCATCTCGGACAAAGTGGCACGACCACCAAACTTTCAATCGCGTCACTTGGTGCCTTCGCAAAGGAAAAAAGGAAGTAGGGAAGCGAGTAGGCGAAAGAAAGAGGTTACGACTTCGGCTCCGTTAGGTTCTCCTTAAGATAGTTTTAATCACGATCGCTATTGTTATTTTAAAAGAAGATGAATGGACAACCTTGACCGTGAATAGTACGCACCCTTTTTTATAGGTATGTAGGTACGTCCTTGCATCGAGACCACGAAGGTCTTTGACCAGGAAAACCGATCAAAGGTCGTGCACACTATGTGTATACACCTTACGAAAGAAAGAGAAAGAGAAAGAGAAAGAGAGAGAGAGAGAGAGAGAGAGAGAGATACAAGATATTTCAGTGGGGGAGACACCAAAGTAGCATCGAAGAAAGTCCGAACGGCGATTAAAGAGGGGAAAAGAGAGATAAACGGCGTCGTTCGAAAGGAATTCGAAGAGAGTTTCGAAGGTCTTTCTCCTCCATCGTGAGATATCTCTCCGTCTCGTGAATCGTTAGTCTCGATCGTATATATACATATGTGTGTGTATATATAGATACATGGGTACACCGTACACGACCTTAAGAGAAAATCAGAGCCCGCCGTCGAATTTCTCGAGTATTAGTTATGGGAAATTCCAGTATGTGGAAAATTCGAATAGTTAAGTATCTCGAAACGATTATCCTTTATTATCTCCGAGCTTATCTTCGGAACGTAAGAAAATCGTCGCCCCAAGGAAACCGTTTCGCAAAAGCGAAAGCAACAATCGCGTTTCGTTGGAAATGCTTCGAGTATATTAAGAGAATTTCCTAAACGAAAGAGACAATATTTCGTAGGGAGAGAAAGGGAGAGAGGTGTCCTTTTATCAAATTTCGATGTTGCGTAAAGGTTGCAGCATTACAAGGCGATTTTATGTAACACCGAAAAGCCGGAACGCGCGTCTCGCATTCTGAATTATTTAACGCCACCCGATCGACTGTCATGAAACTAATCAAACTTTCACTTCATCTTTCGAAAGATGCACATTTCGTTTTTCGATCGTGCGAATATACACGCGTGCAGGGGAAAGGCACACGCGTTGGAGATTAAGCGAGTGTGATACAAGACGCGACGGAACGTAATCTTGGAAAAGGA
>JAIFRP010000090.1:223696-245567 GCA_032403825.1 Odynerus spinipes | reverse complement strand
ATATAAAAAAAAAAAAAACATAGTCTGTTATGTATAAATGTTAAGTTTCGAAGGCGTGGGACAAGTGGATATTTAACGACTCCAGTTGAAAAGGCGTTCACTTTAAAGACGATGACCATTAGTCCCGGTGCGCAAAAGTATGCATACCTACACATCGAGTCATGCTCGCGCATGTATATGTTCGTACTAATGTACCTAGGTACATACATAGATAGAGCCGTATAATCGCGTTCAACTTTTACCGCGATTCGCATTTGGGTATCGAGGGCAGACTGGCACGTCGTTCTCGTCCACCGGGTGAAACCGACCATTTTGTTTGATCGCCGATGGGGAAAGGACGAAAAAGCGCGTGCAAGAGATCGCTGCGGCGTCGTTCTTTCAAAAAAATAAGTATGCCGAATTTTTAATCGCAATTTTAAAAGTTTCGTCCTTCGTATTAATTTTGTTTTTTTCCTGTTTTAATTAGGATTTAAAATTGTTTTTACGGACTTGTCCATAAAATTCTGCCGACCATTCGCTGTCGTATAAAATACATCTCATCTCATCGAGAATTATAATTAGAAGGACTTCCCCCTCGGTTTACGTGGGAATCAACGACCGGTAACATCATTTTTGTTGAGTTTCAAGGACGACAAGCATCGTTCTTTAGGATTCGCGTGCGAAAGCAAAGATCGAGGATTCGAGGAAGGAAGAGGAGGAAAAGGGCCTTGGAGGTCCGCGCCGCGACGACTTTGTGACTTTTCGCGACGGGACTGACAATGAGAGTTGAGGGGACTCCAATTGTGATGGCATATGCGTGCTGCGACGTCTCCTTCGATATGTTCGGGTCCGGTTACCAAGCGGAGTGTGTACGCATGGATTTGCATTTGAAAAAATGCGGAAGAAACTCGAGGGAAAGCCCGCGGGATGAGACGTGCTGAATAGATGAAAGAGAAAGAGAGAGAGAGAGAGAGAGAGAGAGAGAGAGAAATATTGTGAAAAATAGATAACAAAAAGCACGCGACTCCACGATAAAAATTTCTTCGATCGAACTTTGTCCTTTATAACGACACTTCGAGTATGCCAAATGCAAAATCATTTGTTCTCTTCATTTTGATCTTACAAATTAGACAAACTCACGCTCTTATCAAAGAAGTCAACAAGTATCACCGATACGGCAGTATCTTTCAATTTTTACAAGTTAAAATCCATGGACTTATCGCTAAAACGATTTTTAATTATTAATCGTTCTATACTTATAATAAAAAACGAATTTATTTTAGAATTAATTATAAAAAAAAAATTAAGAAACAAACAAGCGAACCTATCGATAAGTATTCAAGCGGAAAAGAAGAAAAGTGCTACCGTATTGTCATTCCACGTTCAAGCACGAATAATGAAGTAACGCGTAAGAATAGAGTCCGTAACTCGAATAAAATATCTCCGGGTGTATTTATAATTTATTGGATGTTCTACGGCAAACGCGACGAGTAGGGAGAAGAAAAATCGGGATTCTCGGCTCGTCGAAGCAAAGCAAATCGGATCGATGGCGATTCTCTCTTTGCAAATTCCGAGTGTTCTACCGCGTTCATTCATGCAGGTAACGTTCAATTGACGCACTCGCGACAATGAATGATTCATCTGTTACTCCGTGAATGGAGAAGCCGTTGAAAGCGTTAATCTTTGCCATAAATCATAATCGCGCTGTATCGATCAATTTAATAGATTATCATTAGAGGAGGACAAAAAATATCGCGACCGTGAGAACCTCGCGATAACCTCGTCGGTCGATAAGTAGAATTGTCTCTCTCCGTTAGATCTATAAATGAAGTAGTTTAAAAATGATATCGAGGCCGAGTTCAAAATTCATGTCGATAGCGAATACAACATTGTAGCGTAATTGAATGTGCGTTATTACGTTTTAAACATGACGCGTCGAACTAATGGGCATATGAGATAACGGGCTATTAAGTAGCATTGTCTCCCGGCGCTTATGGGAATCTCAAGCGTTTCTCTATGTACGTCAAGGATTATCTAGCTTCTGTGGTAACTACGGAAACGATTAAAATCAAGTTCGGAGTAGAAATCTTTTTTTTTTAAATATGTATGTAAATTATTCGTTATCTCTAGCGCTTGCAAATGAGCGCGAGCGTTAACAATGGTGAAATATACGCGAAAGAGACGAGTGAATTCTCGTTTAGCCATAAAGTCAGATCGCTCGTCGTGTCCTTCAACGATACGAGCGGTGGCGATTATGACTTTCGAAAAAATCTCGGCCTTTCATATTTTTTGGACACGAAGGAAACGGCCACGACGACTAGATCGCTATCTATCTCGTAACGATCTATCTACCTCAATTATGAAATAATTGATGCAACTTCCCCCCCTCTAGTTGTAATATTTTAGAAGAAAAAATCCCGCGCGAGAAAGGGATCGAATTCGATGATGTAATCGAAATAAGAGAAAAAGCGAGATGCGCCGAAGGCGATCTTTCCCAATATGCTACTTCGATACTTCGATTACTTTTCGAAGTCTTACACTAAGCAACATTGAGTGACCTTTTACGCAACAAAATATGCAACACGAGAATAATGTATTATCTACCCAATTTTTTAAACGGTACAAGCTCGTTTATCATCGCTAGCGGTAAAAGTTAAGCGAAATATTTTTCTACAAAGTAGAATCTTTCTTCGTGATAAACTTTTTACTTTCGTAATTATGTCTTTAAGGAGATCGATGTTACATTAACTCGTAGGAAATATTGAAAAACGCGTTGAGAAAGACGTCGAGGGAAAAGTACGATATTTTCTCATTCGAACGATATATTGTAGTAACTACACTCTAATTAAGTGATTTCGTGTCTACCATAGGAACGCGTGCACGCACCGTTTCTATGAGCGCACGTTCGCCTTTATTTATTTATTTTTTTTTCCTACACGTTTCGAGACGCAACAGTTTGCGATTTTACGCGGGAAAAGCGATCGACAAAAAGTAGAGACAGTGCGTATTTCGTATAATCGGATAAGTCGAGAAAGTCAAGAGCACCTAGGCGTCCGTACGCCTGCCGAGGATCTCTCGTGACTTAGCCTACTTACGAGAACGGTCTCTAAAAATTCGCCAATTCGTCGTTACGAACGGTTCGTATTCGCCAATTCGATAATATTGACCGCCACGCGAGGCGCGCTACAAAGTAAAAGAATATTTCTCGATGTCTAGATGGAACGTTTACCCAAAGCTTGCGCAATAAGAATAAGCGAGCCGTCCGTCTGATCTATGGCTAAGCAAGGCGTGCCATTTAAGTCATCCAAGGAATTTCAAAATCCTACTCTTTCGACTTTCGCATGAGAAACTTTCCCAGCATATTTCACCTTCGTGCGACAACGGAGTTTACATTACCGTCCCTCACGAGTATTGTCGTTCTCTGAAATACGTTCCTTTTCGCAAGCTTCCTTATATCGCGTACCATTATTTATGAGAGAATTAGTCGTTTAGAGAATATATAGACAATTCTTTCTTTCTTTCTTTTTTTTTAACGGTATACTCTTTTTTTTATCAAATATCAAAATACTTTTAGTTACGACACTCTTCTATTCTCTCCCGTAAAAAGAATTTACGCAAATGGCAGGTGAACGTAAGGTGCTCCAACGCGCGCGCCATACGCCAATTTGAATTTGAAAGTTCGCACGAGTCGAGCGCGCATGCGCCGACATCGTCGTCCGCGCTCCTCTAGTCAAGCTAATATCTTTACGAGAGTACATTGAGATATCTGCAAAAAAGGACGGATTTCTTACGATCGATAACACACATTCCACTAATAATGATTTCTTCCGTATTTCTAGAAAGTATTTAGAAAGAAAACTCGACTAATAAGACGCGAGTGAGAATCACGTTGTCGCTCACGTCGAACGCGTCGTCTGCTGTGAGCAGCTGTTCGATAGAAAAAAAAAAATAATTTATTAGCTCTGTATAAACGTTAGAATGAATAAGAAATTAGCACTCTTATTGTGTTAATACGTCATGGAAAGAAAATATATAATTTATACGACACCGATTAATACGCGTAGGATTTTTTTCTTGAAAACAAGATCTATCATCGATGTCATCATTGATAACGTCACCGTCGTTTATCAAAAATACGGCCCTAAAGATTCAAATTCGGCGCTGCCCACGTATTATGTAAGTTTGAAGGAGCACAAGACGAAGGGCACTAGAAACGATCGTTTGGGCGTAATTTGAAGCGAGGTAGATTTACGTAATCTCCCGATGATCCAATGACTCTTCAATGACTCTCACGAGAGAACTTTCAATTTTCGTGGTCCATTCGGATACAAAGTCGAGGGCGAATCGAATATAGGATTCCTGAGGGGGAGAGGCGCGACTGGCACGCGCCGTTTGTCAATTGAGTTTTGACCGGTTTAGGTTATGTCCACGCGATCGCAAAGATATCGCGAAAGTTGAATGAAAGAGATAAGATTAAGTATGATTTTCGTTAGTTAGGATCGAGATTCGTTTTCGGAGAATGGCGCGAACTCGTGCACCCGAGAGACTTTCAAAATTTGTATGGATGAAGAGGGGCGCGCGAGATGTCCCGTCGAGAGGACGCAAGTCGAAGAAAGTCGAGAGAAACGATTAAGAACGATATAAGGGGAAAGAAACCTACTTGACAGTGGTGCACCAACGGAGCGATACTTCGTTCGATCTCCACTCGTGACTTCGTGAACGTCGTCGAAAGTTTCCTTCGTATTTGAGAGAAATGTCCAAACTGACACAGTTTGTCCGCACGAGCACAGAGCCGACTCGACCCTATACACGCCATAGCGAAAACTGCAGTGAGTCGAGCCGGCCAACTCGAAGAGACTTTCGAGCTAGACTAGTCCCCACCGATTCCTCTCCGACGAGGAGTTCACCCCTCTCGTCTCCGCCTCTTCACGCACCGTTCCCTTTCTCTCTGCGATACCTTTTTAGATATACCCGCGTCGGACGTACGTACCATCGGCCATACGCGAGAGAGTTTATGCACGGCGTGGCATGCCACTGTTAGAGCGTGCCTCACGACTTTTATCAAAGTGGCTAAATTGTAAAGCTTCAGGGATACGTGTTGTCATTTTCAACGAGAATAAATCGAGTGACGTTTACCAGCGAACGTTCGATCGTTCGTACTGAAGGGAGATCCGTATCGAAAATTCGCTTCGTTTCGAGGAACGATCGTACGATAGATTCTTATCTGTTGCTTCGGTGTTTTAGAATTCACGTTTCTCTTTTATAATATATACTTTAAATTTTATTACAAACATTATGGTAAATGCGAGAAGTTTGTTATACAATTTTTCATTATCCTAGAGGTACTTTATGTATTTTTTCTTGCGTATTAAGTATAAACCGATGTCAATCTTTAAGATACGTATTAAACAAAGTTTCAAAACTTTCCCTAAGGATTGTCGCTGTTATATAGACTATCGCTCTTAAATCTGGATACTAGAATTTCTGGCATCATGTTCACTTCCCCGCTGATCGCTTGAAAATTAGAATATTCCTTTATTGTACAAATTGTGCTATCCGTGGTCTCTCCTATATTGTAATTATATTCTTGAGGCGTATCACCACGATTTCTATTGTCTCTGTACCATTGCGACATCATGTCCTTAAGAGGCTGCAAGTTGCTGGCATTTTGTTGAATCTTTTTCAGCTCTTCGTTGCATAACTGCTCGATTTCTGCCAATCTTCGTTCGTAAGCTTTAGCTACTACTTGACGATGGATATTATAACGTCTCTCTGCCTGGGCTAATGCTAATGCATCCTGATACTTTGCAAGCTTCTTTTCGTATTCCAATATTGTGAGCTCCGTTAATGCTTGCTCCGATGATACATCAATGATACAGTCTATAATGAATATGCAAATGATAAGGTGTATCGTACAATGATGTTTTGCATTTAACTACCTAGATCGCTAGAGAGTGGCGACTCGGCTGCATATGCAGCTGCAGCAGCACGCGCAGCTGCAGTGGCTTCTTCCAAAGCGAGGATATCGCTTTGCTCTCTCAACGATTGCAACTCTTCCCTTTCTTTTCTCCAGAGAGCAGATTCTTTTTTCAACTCTTCTCTTAAATACGTCATCAACTCGTTTAGAGATTGAATACGTTCCCGAAGAACGGAACTGAGAACACAAAGATTAGATACGACATTGATAAGTACTTTAAATCTTGGATTCGTCACGATACATATGTATATTACGTACTCCATGTGCTTTGATTCTTCATTTTCATTGCTATCGAAAGTTTCGCAACTTGCGTTCATCGGCAATGCATCTTCCGGTTGTTCTAATACAGCCGATAATTTTTCAAACGTATTATCGTCCAAACAATCACCGTTTTCAGTATTTTCTACATTTTTAAGATCCAAAGCTAAGTTAAGATCATCTGGATCCTTGGGATCGTTTTCGTAATCTTCCGAACTGTCATTTCTGTTTTCAGAATCGTTAATAGATCTGCTACTACTAGAAGATCGATCCGTTGGTATTTCCGATAAAGAAATATGTTCGTTATCCATTAGGAATAATCTTGATTTTCCTTTTTGATACACCTTTTTTCGAATTCTTCGTCTGCTGCGTCAACATTAATCAATTTGACTTCGATCATAAACAAGTTCGATCGGCAGTATTTTGTTTATTACGCATATTTTATGAGTGAAATTAACATAAGATAAAATGTAAAACAGCATTTTAAATATGAGCATTTAAAAATATATTTATTATAAACGTATAAAATTTATTCAGTCGGTACTAAACAAAGCCCTTCATCTTTATAACAATAATAACATATTAATAGCTATATTCTAATCTTAAATAGCATTATTACTTACATAGGATCCGTATATAAAATATACTTTTACATATAAATGTACTATGATTATAAGCACTAGGAAAGTGTAAGCTTGTATAAAAATATCTTCTGATAGTTTCTTTTTCGTAGGATAGTTCAACCAGCTTTACAATTCTATATATTTATAAAAGCTTGGGCTGTTGCTTCAACGTTGAGATATCTAATATCTTACTAGGGCAACTAGTCCGAGGCATTTGTGTGAAAGGATATTGTTGTGCTACCGGACTATGTTTAACGTTTGGAGTTTTCAGATCTGCTTTTGGTGGTCCCTCCATGCACATTATACTATTATCTGTAAAATATTTTGTTTTAAATTATTTCTGAGTTACTAAAATGAGTTTTCGATATAAACATAAGTTATTTTTAAAATTACGAATTCTCTACCTTCAATTTGTGCATTATTCTTTCCTGGAAGCAACTGGTATCTTTCTAAATACCGCATTGTGGCAAATGACATGTTGGTCCCTTGCATGTTACTCAACATAACTTGTTTTAACGATGCAGATCCTTGTTTCTGTACCGCTAATTCAGCAAGTTGTTCATCACTGAGATATTTTAATGCCAATGCTTTCATATGCATACTTGTATTTGTTTCGGTTATACCACTTGTAGCACGTGTAATATTTGCTTGGTAGTCCAAACGTGGATAAAATGACGAATCAAATTCTACCCTATAGAAACAATTTTGGGTAATAAAGCAAGTAAAAATTATATTTAATTTATAAATAAGATTTGTTAAATCTGATCTAACTATACGTACTTTCTTGTGCCATTTATTTCTCTAGGTTCAGGCTTGTCTGCTAAACTAATACCAAGTTTTCGCAGCTGTTCCAAAGTTGCAACTTTTACAGTATCTAATATCGTTTTATTTTCCATTTCATCCTGTTCTACATTGTTCTTTGTTTTTATATCCTTTGGATCATTACCATCCATGGTGGATGAATTTTGCAAAATTTGATTTACTTGGCCTAAAACATTATTATAAAAAGTCCATCCGACTCTAGAAGTTCGTTTAATCTTTTCACTCTCTTCGTCGCTAGAATATTCTTGCATGTCAACATGAATACTTGGTTCGGGTGTTATAGGAGGCATTTCAGTTACTCTAAAATCACCACCACTTAGTACCAAACTATCTTCTATGCACTTATTTGATTTAGTAGAACCATTAGATTTATTACATTTGTTTTCATTATTCGCTTTTGTATACTTTTTTGGACTATCATATGCAGCATTTTTCACACGATGTTCATAATTATAAGGAGAATGTACTGCACCTTTTGTATGCGTCTGTGTATCTTCTTTTCTTGGTTTCTGTTTTTCATAATCTACTTGTGAATATGGTTGTTTTTGTATATGAAATTTATTTGGATTTGGAATTGCATCCTTATTTAATTCAGGGGATTTTTCTATCGGAACATTTCGTGTGTTCTGAATATCTAAATGGCTTCGTTTTTCCTGTAGATCTTTTGTCGAACAACTTCCATTAAAATTACTACTCTGGGGTTGACTAGAAGATAAGTAACTTTCAGAGTCTTCAACTATATTTTCTAATTGTCCAACAGGTAATCTTGTAAAACAATTTTTGTTTCTTTTTAATGTTTCACACGTATCGTGTTTATTATTTCTTCTGTTCATAGCATCATTCTGTATATCATCCTTTTGAAGATCTTCATAATCTAGTACAATAGGACTGTTTTGTACTGTAAATTCAAAACTTGTCATCACACCAATGGATACTTGCTGCTCCATTACACCTTTCTCTGTATGTTGTTCCGATAACATAATTTCTGGTTGATTTCTAATTCTGATATCTTTGCTATTTTCAAGATTCCTTTCTACAACCGATGTACTTTGGGAGACATTTCTTTTTACTTTTTGATTTTGAGTAGTTTGGTAATTGGCAGTATCTATAGTTTCTGTGTGAATGTATCCATTTTGTTGTACCGGTTGAGACGAGCATACGCATTTCTTTTTCTCCATTAAAAATTCTTTCTGCATTTTTAAAAGATTATCTACTTGCGATTGTAAAGATTGAATCTGTTCACTTTGTGTATTTACTAGTTGCAATAAATTCTTTATTGTTTCTTGATTATCTGTATTAGGATGATGCATTGGATAAAATGGTGGAAAGGGATATGCGCTCATGTCAAAGTATGGATATGGGTAGTTTGGATGTGATATTGGTGGAAACTTATTATTAGGAAAAGCCCCTGGAACTGTGTTTAAATTATGCATGTGTGGCAGATTTTCTACATTATTCATATTAACCTGTGCTTGTGTACAATTTTGGAGAACTAAATCTTTTTTATTTGAAGAAACATTGGATAAATTTGTATTATGGTTATGATATTCGTTATAAGTATTCAAACTTTGCTTGGAACTGTACGGTAATCTTGTCCTTTCATTACAATCTGAATAATCTTTATTACGATCGTGAGATACTAAACACGTTGTATTATGTGCCCTATTATGTTGCGTGTAGGATCTTGCACAATCTTGTTCTCTCTCATGAACATTCCCATCTCTTTTTGAAATCTTATTGCCATTGACAATTGGATTGTTACTTCTACTGATATTTTGTATAGAAGCAGCAGTATCATATGTATATTCATGTTGAGTTTTACGTGACTTATTAATGTCATCTACTTTATAATTGGGCACTTGAGAAAAATTTTGCTGTCTCCAAGCAGCATATGATGAATGCTTGTCAAACGAAGGTGAAGCAGAAACACTAGATTTCAAGCTCTTATTTTCTGTAGGCTTGTCAAAGATAAGTGATACCTCCGGCACCGACGAAACTGCAAAATTCTATATACGACATGTTTGATCAGTTTCTATTACGTTTTGATAAAGATTAAAGTTAAAGTACGAAAAAAAAAGTTGTACCTCAACTCTCGTTGTAGGTTTAGGTGTAACTCTCGGCTCAAATTCTTCCACATCATTATTAAATGGATGTTGCATATCTTAATTGCTCAGAACTTAAAAAAATACTTCCGAACTTTTTACACATCCAAAATGTATAATACTTATTTATAGGGTGAGATATTCTGCAGATAAAGTTTGAAATTCAAATAACGTTCCTTCAACACGCTCTACCACACGTATGTTAGCGACAGCAAATTGATATCTCGCGCGGAATCGTTTATTTTATAACTACAACGTGATTGGTGTCGTGCGTATTTATTTCCAGACTAGTAAAAAGAACAAATATAAATTCCCTAGAAAATAAAGAGACAATAATATTTTACCTGTCCATTTACGTACCTCAACTATATTTTGCTCATGATTGATTTTGAAAATGCGGTTATGGCTTAAGACCGCACATGCGCATCATGGCCAAAATATAAGAAGAAGAAGAAGAAGAAGAAGATTTTGAAAATAGTTAACAGCGATTATGGTTAATTGTAAATATTTTATTTAAAATTGTTTAATAAGATTCGAAGGAAAATTATGTCTGCTAATATGAGCTCGTTTTTTGGCCTGACTATATACGAGGATGACAATAATTGGTGTACTGATGCATTTATAAAAACAAACGTAAAAATGTCAGATGAATCTGTAAATCCAATTACCTCTATACTTTCGTTAGATGATACAGTATTAGAAAATATTGAAGATGAAGCATCTAATGAAATTCCCAATTTAAAGTTTGTCGAGGATGAAGAAATTATTGAAAACTCATCTACTTCTAATTCTTTACAAAGTTCTGGAAGACAATTGTTTCAGCAAGAAACTAAGGTAGATATCAATTATTTAGGAACAGATGAAATAGATTTATTTATATCTCCGGATAAATCTTCAGAAGATGAAAATGCATGGAAACACACTAGTTTATTGGATGTGGGATTTACTCAATTTGATAATAATATAGATAATACAAGTCAAACTGATGTGGATATAATTGATATTATGAATACGTCAAATAAATGCACGGAAAAGAACAAATTAGGTAAAACATATAGTTATGATTATATGAGAGATTATGTAAAATTATATACAATTATCTTTAAATACTCCAGAGGATAAAATATGGATTAATGGTGATATTTCTGCAAAAAGATTATGTTTTGACGATCAAAAAAATAACAAGGAAATTATACGATCCAGCGAAAGAAGTGATAATAATTCTTCCTTTTATGGACTTCCGGATATTGTAAAACGATTAATTTATAAAATAAAGAGCATTAGTACATTATATGGTAAGTAAAATAGAAATAAAAAAAGTATTTATTCTTTACTTCAAGTACTTTTATTGTAGATTGGCAGGATGAATGTCTACGATTAGATGCTCTAAAAAATAGGAAAAATTTAATTTATGCTCTGCCAACCAGTGGAGGCAAAACACTAGTAGCAGAAATCCTAATGCTTAAAGAAATTATATGCAATAAGAGAAATGTTATCTTCATTCTTCCATTTGTCGCAATAGTACAAGAAAAGGTATATAATCTTATATGTTATAAGATTTTTACTCATTATGTATTAAAAATTGTGTGGTGTACAGATTCAGACAATGACACCATTTGCTATAGAACTTGGTTTCTTGGTAGAAGAATATGCAGGTACAAAAGGTCATTATCCTCCTAAGAAAAGACGTAAAAAAAATACTATTTATATATGTACCATAGAGAAAGCACTAGGATTGACTAATAGTTTAATAGAAATAAAAAGACTTAGCGAGGTAAGTGAAATATATAAATGACACAAATTTATATATAGATGGTTTATAGATACCTTTAAATATAACTTAATATTATGATCCTCAGGTAGGTCTTATAATAGTTGATGAATTACATTTACTTGGTGAGTCTAGTGGTCGAGGTGCTACATTGGAAGGTCTTCTGACAAAAATAATGTATATCAATGGTAAAGTCAATTGACTCTTTTGTATGATAATACTCAGTTGATAATTTTCTTTCTATATTTTAATTTATGTTCACAGAAAATATACATATAGTTGGAATGAGTGCAACTATAGGAAATTTAGAGGAAATAGCACAGTTTCTAAATGCAGAATTATACACTGGTAATTTTCGGCCCATTCAAATAAAGGAGTATGTTAAATGTCAAGATGATATGTGGCTAATTGATTTGCACAAAGAAGAAATATTAACAGACATGCAAAAATTGAATTACCCCGTAAGTTATTAACAATAAGAATTATTTTATTTATTTTATTTCACTATGTATATTTATATTATATTTGCTTTTTAAAGTATACAGAAAAAGCTACTAGGGTAGATCCGGATAAGATTGGTGGTTTAGTTATGGATATTGTACCAAAGGATTCATGCCTCATTTTTTGTTCCAATCGTAAAAATTGTGAGAATATTGCACTACTTATGACCAAAGTATTATTTACGTATGTTGTATATTACTTTAAACAGCATGTGTAAAATAATGAGGTACAGGAAGTAATTTATATAAAGTTTTATTTCAGATCTTTACAGAAACACAAAAAAGAAGAAAAAGAAAAATTATTAACTGCACTTACAACAGAGGAAGGTTTATGTCCAATTTTGCAACAAACTATAAAGTTTGGTGTGGCTTATCATCATTCTGGCCTTACATCGGAAGAACGAAGATTATTAGAGGATGCCTTTAGAGAAGGAGTTCTTTGTGTTATATGTTGTACATCCACTTTAGCAGCAGGTATAAATTTACCAGCAAGGAGGGTAAGTAATTCTAAATTACAAAGACTTTAAACGATATTTGTATATTATTAATTTTTATATAAATTGATAGGTAATATTAAGAAGTCCATATGTTGGTAGTCAATTCTTAAATATCAGTAGATATAAACAGATGATAGGAAGAGCTGGCCGTGCTGGTTTTGGAAATATTGGTGAAAGCATACTTATTTGTAAAAGTCATGAACTTCTACAGGTAATATACCATAGTTTAATATGTTTTTAGTAGATTATAATTATTGAATATAAATATGCTATATTTTGTAGGTCAGAGAACTTTTGATGTCAAAAATGGATGATTCATTAAGTACTTTACATATAGAAAAAGATAAGGGTATAAATAATTTAATTTTAAGTGCAATATTATTATCCATAGCAACAACTCCAACTGAATTATATAATCTAGTTGCAATGAGTTTACTTGGTGTTCAGCAAAAACGTTTGCATATTGATCTTCAAAAAATTATGAATGAAACAATAGATGATTTATTACAGAATGGTATTTTAAAAGTTTCTAAAACTAAATTAGAACTTTGTGACATAGGACGTGCTGCTATGAAAGGTAAAATTTATAATTGTTAATGCCAATTTTGTAGTTATATTAATTTTTGTTTAATATTAAATAAAATTATGTTACAGCTTGTATAGATTTGCAATGTGCACAAATGTTATATCAAGATCTGAAAATAGCGCAAAAGCATTTGATCTTGACTGATTATCTTCACCTTCTATACTTGGTTACACCGTATAATGTAGCAAACCAAATAAAGCCAATAGGATCTGTATATTATGATACAGTAAGTAATTAAGATTTTTTATTATGTATAATATGATTACTTTTTCTCTTTAATAATATAGAATTTTATTTGCAGGTATTAAAATTATCAGAAGTTCAAATGGAAATTGCAAGACTGTTAGGAATAAATGAAGCTATAATAAGTAAATTACAGTGTGGAATAATGCCAAAGGTATAGCAGTTTAATTATAATTATATTTTACTTTTATAAATGTACATTATTTTTTAATAGTTATATTTATTAACAGAACGTAGATTTTAAAGTACTTCAAAGATTTTATATCACTTTAATGGTTTATGAAATATGGAATCATCATACAATTTATTCTGTAGCTGAAAAATACCAAGTAAACAAAGGGATTGTACAAAACTTATTAAACACAGTGTCATCCTTTTCTTATTCCGTTGTTAAATTCTGCCAGGTAAACTTTTAACCAAGTATATGTATATATGGTTTAGCAAATTCTATAATTCTTCATTTTGTTTTTAGGAACTGAATGAATTTTGGGCATTTCGAGATTTATTACAAACTTTCAGTAAAAAATTGTGTTATTGTTGTCCTCCAGAATTAGAAACATTGATGGAACTTCCAACAGTGAAAATGGTAAATGTATTTTAATTTATTAGTAATTATAAAATTAATAAAAAATTTATCTTATTTTCAGGGTAGAGCGTATCAGTTATACAAAGCTGGCTATACAACCTTGCAATCTGTAGCTAAGGCAGATCCACATGAAATGCAAGAAAAAATAGAATATCTTACGAAACGAACAGCTACACAAATTATTACCGCTGCTAATGTAAGTTTTATATTATTTTATAAATTTTCATATACCGTATACTTGAACGACGGTTTTCAAAATAAATCTATTTTATTCTCTAGCTTCTAGTCGTAGGAAAAGTAGAAGATTTAAAAGATGAAGTAGGAGATGTTTTGGAAGGACTTGACTTAAGTAATTTAAAAATATATTGAAGTATATATGTACTAAGTTATAAAGCACAGTTTATATGTTAATTATTGAAAATGATTTTCTATTGTTCCTAACTATATCATGTACATATGTAAATTATTATTAAAATGAATCATTTTCTAACAAGTTTTATTAACATGTTTGAAGTACTTGCATATAATATTAATTTATAAATTGTGTCATTCAGAACAAGATGCTATAAGATTAGCATTTTGTTTAAGCTGGCACATACATCAATTATCCAAATTATCTTCAATGTTTATTCGAAGAAAAGTAAACTTTGAATATCGCTGTATGGGACATGTCTTCATTCATTTGTCAGCATTCTTATTTTTTTATTTTTTATTTACAGGAAAATAAATGAAAAATAACTGATATATTATACATACTCTCTAATATTTACACATTCTTATCTTTTTTTATATATACACGATTTTAAAGTAATCTCTGGGAGCTTATTTCTATTTGTAGTGATGTCTTTTACTTTTTTGAAGTCCAAAAAGTAAAACAAATTTTGGGATAAATCTTTCCACGTGTTTATAAATCCATAATCATTTAAAATTTTAATAAAATCGTCTATTTGGTCAAATCGACTTTCAATTTCAGCAATCTTCAAAATACCACTAAAACAGAGACAAGAGTCAATAATAAATAATTTTATTACATAAATTATATAATTTTATCGCTTACTCCTTTTTAAGAACTCTGTTTGCTTCTAGTATATAATCTCCAAGATTTGTTCCCATTAGAGATAGACAAAATACAACAACGTGTGTGCTGCTCGTCAAAAGTGGAGTGTGTGCCATGTCGCACGCTCGTACTCTTTCATTCACAGAAATTAAATCAAACGAATGTACTTTCTGAGGAACCGAAGCAGCAAGCAATGCCTCTCCACATCCAAAATCGGCTATTACACGATCGTTGGGCCTGTGTGCATCAAATACAATATTTCCATATAAATAAACTATACTATTTACATTAACTTAACGGACATAATAAAATATAAACTTACATATTTTTAATGGATTCTATCATGACATCTAGTGGATTTAAGGGCCACTGCTCAACTTGTTGCTTATACCCATCGTGGTAAGCTTTAAAAGCATCGGGATCTTCTTTAAAATATTTTTTAGATTGAGTACTAGAATTATTGTACAAGGTTTCATTCAGGTATCTAAATCTTGATGCTTTGAGTTTCATCATCATTCTTTCCCTTAACGGTAATATCTCCTTAATTTTTTTTGGCTTTACTTCATCCTTTTCTTTAGTGGCAAGCATTTGTTTCAATCGTTCTATATTTATTTTGGAATTTTTTTTTGTCTTCATACTATTTTTATTAACTAGTTTTGCTCGATCGATAGGAGTTGCAGTATTACCTTTTTTATGTTTAACTTTTTTTTCTGTAATTTTCTTTACATTCTGGATCTTCTTTACAGTATCATCGTCTTTATTATTAACTTGATCTAATCGTATTTTACCTTTTCTGACTTTCTTTTTCCTAGATTTATTGTTTATCGCTTGTAATTGTTTTGTATTATCAGTATTAATAACATGGAGGGAAGCGTTATTTGCATTTGTATTACATGAACGAACGAAGTGTTTTGTATTTTTATTTTGAATCTTGTCTTGTTCAGATATCTTATCGATTGTCTTAAAGGCATTATTTCTTTTGCCCTTGTTCTTTTTCTTTTGAATAGTTGTAGAATTAATTTTTTGCACGGAACTCTTTTGTCCTTTTTCTTTCTACAGTAGAAACAATAAGATATTAATAAACTTTTATATTTAAATTGCAAGATTTATTTATACATAATCCTTGATAATGGGTTATTTCAATTGTTTATAACCTATAAATATCTTACCAGAGCCGCAGCCTTTTTTTGCTGCTTATTAGTCTTACCCATATTTATATTATAATATAAATTAATAAATCAACTATTTCATATAATTAATATTATAATACGATTAATAAATGAATGAACAATACTTCACAATATAGCGTGGCGTTTTGGACACATTTAGAGCATATATCGGATCATTTGAAAAGCAGTGCTACCAAACATACAACCTAAAAACTTGGACGCACATCGTACACACGTGTTTCGAGAGCGCGACTTATGATTTGATACATATAATGTCAATATATTCTGTTGACTCTTTAGAGGACATAGATTGTGATTTAAAAATCAATGACGCGTTAAACGAAAGTCATACCACCACTAGCCTCCAGCAAAGCAAGACGTCGATAAAGTCACACAGTGAAGAGCCTTTTTATTTAATTCACGGTTCGTCATTATCGCCTCCGTTAAACGGTGAGAATTGAATATTATAAATATTTCTTTTTGAAGAGACGAAATGGATAATTATAAAAAAGAGGAAACTCGTCCGGTTCAACTGTACTCTTGTTTAAGTTATTCGGAAAGGTAAAAGAATAGTTTACGTGATTCGTTTTAAAATAGATTCCGATAGCCTGTCAAATTTGAATGACGTGATACGTTTACGACCGATCAGTTATGTAGGATATCGTTTAACGTTATTTTCGTACGTCCGAATCGAACCTATTCCTTATACGATAAACGTTCGCTTTGAGTGGAACAGAAATATACGCGCAAATGAAACATAAAAAAAGGTGAAGTATACGGGAAGAATCTCGCAGTTAAATATATCTTGCTTTTGCATGAACGTCATTGCCTGGTCGACATTGCCTGGTAGTTAAGACCTCGTGCAAAAGAGAGGAAAAAAGAGATACCTAATAAGCGACGTCCTTGATAAAGTAAAAGGAAGTCTTCGATCGAACGGAAGGGACCTTTACCTTTCTTTTTTCAACTAAGAAAATAAAAAAAAAATAAAAAAGAGGAAACACATTTCCAGACGATGGAGAAGGATCTAATGAAACCGTGCAGAACTGCAGCCGCGACAGGAAAACGAAGACTCTCGGTGCTAGGAATGCGATAATTGCGAGAGGAGGATTGGCGAACGCGTCTCGACGACTAGAATCCACGACGACGACGACGACGACGACGACGAAAACGAAAACGAAAGACGAAGCGGGGGAGAACGAGAGAAAGAAAAAAGAAGCGGAGGTGGAGGAAAAGCAAGGGAACGTTCATCGTAGGGAAGGGTGGAAAAAGGAAGCGAATGAAAGGACGAAGAAAAGTAAGGACGATCGTCTCCCACGAAAACCCATGGGATTTTTTACGAAAGCTACGCCTTTTTATACGAAATGCGGTTTCCATGTCGAAGGTATCGCCGATGAGGCCGCGGTCGAGGTGACCATGAAAGCCGATAAGAAGTTGACCAACGTATTCCTGCTCACGTTAAATTCGAGGATCTTTAAAAAGCCAGAAGTGTCTTATTTGGAAGTTCATCGGCGTAAATCGCGTTAGTTCCATTTCATATATATATATCCTTTTATTTCATATACTTTCATATATTTTCCTTTTATTTTATTTTTTAGAGTGCATACATAAAATATTACATCGACACACGATTCTGATAAGATATTCCAAATTTATTATAAAGATTATCACGGCATTACACTCGTCCCTTTTATTCGAATTCCACTCAAGAGCAATTCCATCGCGTGCTCGCGCTTGTTCTACATAATAAAATTCTGATTTAGTTGTTTTCGCGAAAAGACGGTCCACTTACATTTACTCTCTGCGATGGTATAGTTTCTTCGCTCTTTCTCCCCCCCCTCTCTCTTTCTCTTCTTGCGAACGTAAAGTGTTGGCCTCGCGCGGAAATTCTGTAAGAAAACGAGCAAGGAGGGATAAGGAACGCGTTTTGTCGGGAAAAGCGTATTCTTTGTTCTTGATTAGACGTCGTCTTCGTCGATCGTAAAGTTTGTCGAAAGGGTCGATGGAGAGGGGGAGAGGATAAGGGCGTGAAAGAAAGAGGGGTAATCTCGTCGCCTCGAGATAGCCTCCCCCCATCCCCTCCCTCCTCCCTATCCTCGTCTTTCTTTTTTCCTCTTCTTGTAATCTCTTCTTAATATTATGAGCACGCGGATACGTACACGGTAATGTCTCGAGGAGAAGAGAAATGGCGCCATTAAGTATGGGATGTAGAGGAACGCTTTCGAGACTCCGATGTACTCCGGAGGCATTGAACTACGCGTGCGGAACTAATTCAAATGAAACTAATGTTCGCGAGTTTAAGTAAACGGCTAGCCGAGATCGGATTCCGGAGGAGCAGAGTTCTATGAATGATTCTTATCAGAAATATATGTATGCACTCGCATATTCGACGATACCTACAGTAGAACTCCGTTTATGTGAACGTGTCGAGGGACGAGTCGGGGTTCGTGTAATCAGATCGTGTATAGAATAGGAGTTCATCTAATTTTTCTCATTAGCTATGATTTTTCGTTCAGTTAATAGAAGTTCGGGTTCACGTAAGAGGATTTGACGAAAAATTTGATCTTAAATATACAGTGAAACTCTGGTTATACGAACGGGTCTAGGGACAAGTCGGTTGTACAGATAATAAGAGCATTAACGCTAGGTTTAGGGACCATTTACAGCCGTAAAATGAACGGGTATTCAGAGAGATAGGTACACGACATACAGAATTTCAGAATTATAAGCACGAGAAGAAAATAAATTTGGGGTATATGTTCGTATCATTCCAATAATAAAAGTTAGCGAAAATTACTAGAAAAAGTAGTAATAGTTTCTGTAATTTTATTTCTCAAATCTGAAACCCTTCAAATTGACGGGTCCCGTAAATCTAATGTTAACCCATTCGCTGCCAAGACGAGTATACTCGTCCTACTTTAAATATGTTATAACATGCAGGCTTTTGAATTAGCAAATTTTTTGTGGCCACAAACATAAATATAGAAATGTAAAAAACTTGAAAAAATACTACAAATAAATTTTTTACCAAGAAATAACAGAGCTTTGGTAAACAATAACACTCAAAATATAAATGGCAATGGGAATGACTTCATATAATTTAGGCTTGGCAGCGAATGGATTAATAAAATGTTGCTCATATAAACAGAGTTCTAGAGTATTCCGAAAGATGTCTTGTACGTTCGATAACGTACGCGTAATCGAGATAAAAATGTCTCGGACGTTTTGTTCGTTCTAATCCCAGATGTCAATCACGCACCGACCGAATCACTGTTTTTCCCTCGATCCTTTCAGATCCGCCACGTTACAAACACATCGTTCGATCTCCGGAGGGATCGACCCTGTCGATTTACGGAGACAGCCAACGCGAGGAACTCAACACGGAGGAAGAAAGTAGCCGTATCTCCTGTTCCTCGAGGGACGATCAAAGCGAGCTCAGCTTCTACCGGCGTCTGATCGAGCGATCCGCGACGCGACTACCACGAACCAGTAGATCCTGCGAGACCGTGCAAGATCGTTCCCGTCGTATCACGGTGAACTCGCCGAAGAGTTCCAATAATTTCCCTGGAATACAGACGCCCTTCAAAAGCAGCGCCTCCGAAAGCAAGTTGAGCAAGAAACCAACGTACAAGCCGTATACTATCGAGGATTATCGAAGTTTACCCGTACCGAAACCCGATCGCTCTCTTGGACCGGACAAGGATGAGATATTGGCTAAGGTACGTTGCTACTATACCGTTCTTTCACTTTGATTTTGGCTCTAGTCTATCGCGATTGATTTGAAATTTATTAACACGGGGAAGTCATCCGTTTTTCTTTAGAATAATTCAGAAAAGGGATCAGGACTCGATGTTACCCGGTTAATTTAGTGTAAGAAATATCTATGGATACTCAGGTTTATATAACAAAAATGAATATATTCTTCGGTAGTACTGGCGGTTACGGCGATGATAGAAAATACAAGGATAGTTTTAGCGTCCGTTCTTTATGCGATTGGGAAACTAAGTGAAGACACGGGGCCTCTTTTCCAGCGTCTAGCGAGGCCCCACCCTCGTGATCTGTTTAGTCTCTAAGGGCCGCGTCGGAAATATTCCATCGGGGCTAAACACCCGCAGTGTATACGTCTCGCTGGCCTACAGAGCCCCTTTTGTCTAATCTTCGTTACATTCCTTACGATATTTTCTCTTTTTCTTACATTAGCTTTCGTTATTTTTCAAGCACGTTGAACGAACAAGTTCATGTAAATATCTAACATATTTTATGGGATCTAGGATTAGTATTTATCGTAGCTCTCTCGAGTTCACAACGAATGGATATGTCTTCTCGTTCGGCTACTCATGTTGAAGGGTAATCAGGCCGAGTTAGAGGCGTTCGGTGCTCGAACGGACGGGTCTCACGGTTCCGTTTCATTGCTTCCTCCTCGAAAGTTAAGCTGCCAGCAAGTTCGAACGTAGCTAAGAAAGCAGAGTCGAAGAAACTTTGCTGTTTCGTCGACCCGTCACAGTTTACAATTTCACGGAAGACCTAAAGCGAGTTAGGTTGTCGCACGGCTTCGTAAGTTCAATCTAATAAAGATGCGGCTGTTTCCTACCACCTGCCTTATACCATAGTCCTCTCTCTCTCTCTCTCTCTCTCTCTCGTACTACTTTCTTCCCGAAAGTCCAAGCGAAGTA
Source organism: Odynerus spinipes (assembly GCA_032403825.1). Lineage (NCBI taxonomy): Eukaryota > Metazoa > Arthropoda > Insecta > Hymenoptera > Vespidae > Odynerus > Odynerus spinipes. The sequence continues at coordinate 224,727 of JAIFRP010000090.1, read as the reverse complement.
GTAGAATATAGTATGCTCGCGGAATTGAATCCTGACGTTTCCGGGACTAGACTCACGAAGAAGTCGTACCTCGAATATAGAGAAGAAGCGCCGTCTAAGTAAATCCGTTTTCGACTGACTCTTCGGAATAGAGATTGTTATCGCGGATGGTTCCTCTAGCTTTACAACGATACCTACAATTTCTTCCTTTCGTTTAACTTTCTTTATCTATTTTAACCGAGCCGTCTCCGTCGTCGATCGAGTTTGAATAACGGAGACGCTTCGAATCGTCGGGCTAGATATTATCATCGTTTGCTTATCGAAGAAATATTTTTGACGACGCCGTGAATCGTACGCGTTCCATGGAAAAGACGCTTCTCATAATCGGAAACATTGTAAATTCGTGAGACCCTGCTGGTAGGATACTTCCAGCGTAGCGGAGCATTCCGTAAATTTTTCAAATTCACCGGCACGAACTTGGGCAAAAGTAGGTTTACCAAAGCCCGTACCTTGGATTTTCTTGCTTCCAAGAAGCCAACCTCGTGGTTATAGTATTTCTTTTGTGTGTTAGTGTGCGATTTTATATAGGATACGTCGAGAGAGAGAGAGAGAGAGAGAGAGAGAGAGAGAGAGGTGGGGTAGAAGAAAGGGGCCAGGATGGTAGCGTTCACCTCGGATCGCGGAAACAATTTTAGCGGATTGGAAATTAAGATTTCATAGTACCTTCCCAGACTCTAGATGTTGCATCCAACGTGTCGGAAATTCTCTCTCTCTCTCTCCCTTTCTCTCTTCCTCTCCTATCCTTCCCTCTTTCTCTTTAACGATGTCCGAAATGTTTCTGGACACCTCGGAAATTTTTCGTATCTTTCACGTCTAACGTACCTCTGATTGGTTCATATCATCTTGCTCTATCGTTTTTGTCGAGCTCTCTAGACACCAATGTTCGATTCTAACAATAACAATTGCATCGTGATATCTAACAGAATCTTCAGATTATTAAAAAAACTTGCCTTGTCCAGTGAGAGATTGTTGAACAAAAATATATTCAATAT
>JAIFRP010000090.1:185829-205348 GCA_032403825.1 Odynerus spinipes | reverse complement strand
GGGAGAGAGAGAGAGAGAAATAGAAGAGCAGTTATCTCGCGGTGGTTTAAACACAGGTGTTGTATATTCGAAAATACGAATACGTCCTTTTTGCAAGCTTTTTCTTCCCTTCAAAGCAATTGTACGTATATGTATACATACAAAAAGGGGTACATCGCGTCCCACGCTGGGAGTAACGAAATTTCATCGACCGACGAAAATCCGTGCGCAACGTTACCGCCTCGCATTCGTAAAACGGACTACGTAGCTGCTACTACGCTTTAGCCCCCTCGCGGCAATAAAACCGACGTAAATCTACGTGCGACCGCATACTTCTACACCTACTCTTTCTCTCTCTCTCTCTCTCTCTCTCTCTCTTTAACTCCCTTCTCTTTCTATTGGTCCACCGATAAGTCTACCGACGAAGAATGGAGTTGCACGTACAAAGGAGTCACGCATACATCGACCGATGCGAGTTAGGCGACGTTGTAACACTGGTTGTACCGGATAGTGCCTTCCCTTTTCTACGTACATTGGTATTCGTGTCTCTTCCTTCGTGGTTCGTTCGCACAACATCTACTCCCTACGGAGAAATGAGAATGGATATCGTTCGCTTTTCCAAACCTTCTCTTTCCAGTTCTTTCTGAATTCCTTCCCTCTCTCTCTCTCTCTCTCTCTCTGTGTGTGTGTGTGTGTGTGTGTGTGTGTGTGTGTGTGTACAGTTACATATATGTAACGTGAATTTTCCGTTCTATTTTTCGATTCTTTTTGAAGGGCAGTCGATTTTTCAACTCCTCTCTCTCCTCTGTTCCACTATCATATTTCGTATTAAAAATATAGCTCGTTCAACAAATTGTTTTATCGTAATACATTATCGCATTAACGTGCCCGCTTCCACAAGAATCACGACTGCAATTACTTTCCGATCTTATTCATTAATCGACCTTTAACGCTTTTGGCGCCTATAACGTTTATCGAAATTGGTGGATTCGTTAATTCAATGTCGTGCCGGCAGCAAGCGAAGTTTAATTTATAATCTAGCGAAAGATCGGCGAGAGTAGGAATTGATATACGCCGCGCGTAACGTTGATTAAAATTGATGGTTTAATCATTAACGTTATTCCGAATGTTACATCGAATTTCGGCTGAATTAATTGATCGATTGCGCTTGGTGGTACGACGGCGATCTCGCGGCGTTAATAAAAATAGCGATCGCGCAGCGGTTTTAAGGTAGTAGGTACCTGCGATTCACAGTATCCGTCTATGTTAGGCGAAATTTATTTAGAGCGATCGGCGAACATTTTCTATGAAATTAAAAGCTGCTTCGAGGCAGCTCGTGCGATAAACCATACGCAAGGTGATGTCCGAGGGTGTTATTTTCTCTCGGTTTGTACGAATCTCTACGATTCGTCAATTAGTTTGCGCGACACGGTAACACGTAATAACGATTCATTCGATTTAAGGCCGGCGTCGTGTCCTACCGCAATACGGCAGCTTTACGAGAGATTGAGAGAGAGAGAGAGAGAGAGAGAGAGAGAGAGAGAGGAGCGAACCTTTCGTGCATGCGAAGCGACTGAAATCGAATTGAAACGCGATAGTACGCTCGTTCTGCCGCTTCATCGCCGTCAGTCACTCTCGCTGATTGAGCGATTAACGCTGGCACGAATCGCGGATCGAAGGAAAATGGATCTCTGAGAAATGACTGATCAGCGACGAATCGGATACATCGCTTGCTTCTCGTCCAGCTCTTTTTTCGTCTCCCCCGTTCGTTTAGTTCGACGCGTTACGTGTCTGTAAAACGTGAAACTTTTATTCGATGATTATTTTCGTGTCTCTTCGTTGTGGACGAGAATGACGGATTCGTGAAAAAGAGAATTCCCAACGTCGATTTGATTATCTCGCTTTTTCTCTAACGAGATTCGTCGATTAATTAAGAATAGTCCTCGCAATGAGAATTGGATCGGAGAAGAGAGCGGAACGAAGCCGCGATCGGATCAGAAAGAATCGTACAGCTTTCGGTGGAGCCTAAATACCGTTAATTTTGCGGCTAATTCCTACGTGGAAGATTAACTGGTACGGCCGACGACGACGAGGAAGAGGAGAAAGGTGGAGAAGGAGGTGGGGGAGGATGAGAACGACGACGGGGATAACCGGCTGGAATTTAAGTACCTCGCACGATAATGCGAGCATACTCGCACCTTCTCCATAAAAGGGGTCGATCGAGTTAAACCACGATGGTACGTTCCCTTCCCCTCTCCCTTCCTCACCCTATCTTTCTCTCTTATATTTTCTCTCTCTCTCTCTCTCTCTCACCATCCCACGAAGTTCCAACATCCAACGCTTTTGCATCCCGGATCTCTCCACCCTCGTCATTTTAGCGACACCCTCCAACGCTCGTTCCCGTGCCCGTTTCTAAGCCACCCTTAATGCTCGGAATGTAAGATAAGTGGCGATGGCGTACGGCCGGAGACGCCTTATTCGCCTGGATTTACACCGACGTGCGATCGCATAAAACTCAATTATCAGATTTACCACGCTAGTTTGTCTCTTTCATTCTCTTTCTATCTTTGTACGAACGATTCGCTTAGTCTCGATGTTAACTACCACGAGGAAAGAAAATCTTCTCGCGTTTTGGATGTGTACGTTGGGTATGCGAGATCACGTAGAGACGATTAGCGAGTTTTAAAAGAGTTGTATCATCTTTTAGTCGGATTCGAGGGATAACGATTTAATTCTCTCTTTTAATAAAATTCGTTTTATTGGTTCACCTTATACATTTGTCGGTAAGTAAAAAATGCCTGTTGATATTTCCTCGCTATAAAAGTTTTTCGGGAGAAGGAACACGGTCGGTCAATCGGTCGAATCCAGCGGAAAAAGAAGACGGATGCGTTGGGAATTCGCGGGGGACGTACCGAATCTTCTTTCAAACGGGGGAGCTTATACGTTCTTTCTTAACAGGACAAGGCGACCGTGCGGTTGAAAGATAGGACAACGTCGAGCAAAGTTTCGCGCTTGGCTGACGGATGAATCGCTTCTTCTCCTTCTTCTTCTTCTTCTATCTCCTTTTCTTGCCTCGATCGAATTTAATAATAGGACCGGCTGCGAACACTGGGTTAGGGGACACTGGTACCACCAGCGGGAGTGGCAGTAGCAGTAGCAGTAGCAGTAGCACAATCGAAGGAAGGAGTTGCCCAGCTGTGCTAACCTGGCGTGCCACGACCGTGATGGTCGGTGACCTTAATAGTATCACTGCTAGCAGGCTTGATGTCGATCGTGGTGCTGGTGGTGATGGTGATGGTAGTGGTGGTGGTGGTGGTTGTACAGTTGCTGCTGGTGCTGCTGCCGCTACTGCTGCCGGCACTCTCTCTCCGATGCCGAAGCGTGAAATTAACCCGAACACATTTCCCTCAGGTACACGCGACGTAAACCACACTCTCCACATTGTCCAATTCCATTTACGTGTGCTTTGCAACTACGAAGGATTCTTTCGGCTGTATTTACGTTATATTACCATACGCGAGCGTGTATTAATATATTTGTAATTTTAAGCACTTGTATATCTACATATATCCTACTACAAGACGAAAGTAGAGATTTTATTTTATTTTATTTTAATCGACGATTTGACGTTTTAAGCTTCCAATTTTATAATATTGACAATTTTCTTCGGAAAGGATGGAAATAAGAATCACATTTTTGTACTATCGTAAATTTAAAATTGATATCCCGACGATTTTGATTTACACAGCAAGTACTCCTCTTTGGTATGGTCCCTCTAGTTAAAGTCTCACTTTATTTATACATGTATATACATAAACACGTACATATGTACGTATGTTGCTGACAGAATCGAAAGTGCGATCGTTATAACGGCGTCCGTAGAAATTAGGGAAATTTCCATAAATGCAAGGAGCCGGAGGATCGTTCGAGTAGATCGCGGTTAGATCACGGACATGCAGCGCGAACTTGACTCGAGAAGTTCCGACGGTTGTCTAATAGAATTCCGAATGTTCAAAGCTTCGCCAGGTTATATTATTATATCGAAGGAAGTTTGAGCGTGTTACCGAAACTTTGTGAAAGTCAACGAGACACGCGTATACGTATATATGTCGTGCACGAAGGTAATGTACTCGCAAAATTTGCGATAATTTCATTCCCCGTCGTTTCTTCCTTTCTTTTAAATGAAAATCATCTATTTTCACGAACTTTAGATTATTCCTATTCAAATATTGGAAAACGCATTTGGGCGTTCGCAATTTGAGCGGGTTTATTTATGGAAATCGATTGATCGTCCTGGACGATGTAGGAGCAGCCCCCAGGATAGAGATAATTATCTTCCGTGCGCCAATTAACGTAGCTAATTATATGTAATGTTTACTGGGATAACAATGTAATCAAAGGAGCCCATTCGAGGAGGAAGTGTCGATATGTCTGCGTATTGTCACTTAAGATTATCGCTTCGAGGGAATTACGTAAATCGTGGAAACGATGATTACCCGTCTCGATACCTTATTATTTTATCCTTCCAAAAATACTGGAAGAGAAGCTGGCAGGTGTACGTAACTAAATATATTTACGAATTATCAATTTACTCATTTTTATCTTTACGAATTTGTTGGATCGTCATTTTTAACCGACTTCGAAAAGGAGGAGGTTACTCAATTCGACAGTGGGCGATGTTGCTTTTTTTTTCTGTTTGTCCGGGCTTCACGCCGAGACGGATGGACCGATCGGGATGAAATTTTTTCTACCTTATAGGTTATGGTCTCCCATTGGTCCCGTTTGCAAAAAATTTTTTATTCTTTGAAATTGTTCACTGCGAAGACGATTATCGCAGTATATAGAGAATCACGTAGTATGTATCTAGTAAGTCATAGTTTTCTCCCAGTTATACTCAATTTTTTTATTTCGTTCTCTTTTTACCTACAGCTACTTCTCACCCTACGAATTCCAGGTTTACGCACGATCGCCAGGAACCAATTAATCCGTAAAAGCGGGAACAACCCGTATATAGACAGCTACGTTAAAAAACGCATTCGTAAATGTTCTTTAAAACATATTTATGTTACTACGAGACGAGACAAGGTTTCTCCAGGCAGCTGGAGCGATTTAATCGAGCGTCAAGCTAAATATAGGAGGTACGCGTATGTAAATTGCTTAATCAACGCGCAGCGCGGCAGTTGGAGTTGTTAGGTACAATTGTTTTGGCAGCGGTACCCTTACCCAACATTGGAAATTATACGTTGCGCATCGGCCCCGTGTGTCTCTGCGAGACAAGCGAAGCATCTCGAGGCTGTCGCACGCGTGTCATCTTGTCGTTACGTATAATTATTCACAGTTACGCTTCCAAGATGGAGAACGGCGAGATTAGATCCCGTCCATCAATCTCGTCTGGTTTAGTATCCGTGGCACGATGTGGTGGAAGCCACCAGTGGGCGAACGAAGAAGCGTATTAACTCGGAATATTCTCATCATTTTCTCTCTCTCTCTCTCTCTCTCTCTCCTTCTCTCTTTAAGTCTCGTGGCCGCATTCGCGCTAATTAATTAAGAAGTCAAAATTACTTACCGTCGGGTATTACACACGCATCCACGGCGATCGCGTTGCACCGTCGAGCTTTAGGAATATCGCGGACATATGTATGTATGTATGTACGTGACGCTTAGAATTCCCGTAGAATATCAGTCGGTTCGATCGCAATTCATTATGGTAATCACCTTTCGCCGCGCTAGTGATAATAATAATAATATAAGGTATATAAAGGTACGGGAATATAAATTGGCTAATATCTAGTTATACCGCGTTTCGATATCTCACGAAATAAATTGTAAATTATATTCCAGAACCATTAGTCATCTTATCTTATTATTTACGTGCCCTCTTTTTCTTCGATTCGATTCCTTCGCATATATGTATATTTCGTATATAGGTAGAAGAGAAATTCCACGTGGGTGGGTACTAGTAATCGCTTCACGGATTTGCGATGTCACACATGTGTTCTATTGTTACGTACAATTATCCAGGAAAACGCAAGCACCGTGGAGAAGCAGCAGCAACAGCAGCAGCAGCAGCAGGCAGCTCGGATCTTGTCTGTCAAGTCCGTCCAAGCTGTCTTGGTTGGTAAACCGAGAGCGAGATTACAACATTGTCTCCCTCTTCGTTTTTAACGACGAGCATTCTCCTTCGGGAAACACGTCGTTTCCTTTTCGTCGTCTATGCGAAACCTCGTCCTCGTCTTTGCGAAGCGCACGAAATTTAATGCGCTACGCGAGACGGTATAATTACGCGTTACGCGCGTAGGTACGTTTGTGTTTATTCAGACGCTCTATCGGGACGTGTATTATCGCGGAGAGAGTAATTGGAGAAAAGGGGAAAGAAAAATATGCGAAAAAATTATCGATTAAACGATAGTAACCATTCCTCGCTGTTATTTAACCAATTGTGTCTCTTTGTTTCAGGTTTACGAGATGTTCGTAGCCGGGTATCAGTTCAAGGTACTCTCACCCGTATTTACCGTGCACTGGGGCCTGCAAACGAGAAAAAGCAGACCTTCCTGGCGCGAGCGGCAAAACAGCGCTAATAGAAAACACTTCGAGATGTTTAAGAAAGAGGTTTTCGCGCGTTACATGCGCGATCCCTTGAAAATGATGAAAAATACGAACTGACGAAAACCTCATCGGGGTATCCGTTGAACGCGTTACTTTTTTACCGTCCTTTAAACAAAAAAGAAAGAAAGAAAGAAACAAAAGCACAGTTTCAACGCAAACGGAATCGAGATTTCGGTTTAGCTTTTCTCCAAAAGCTGCTTTCCTATCGGTGTCATACGCACTTATGCACAACTCCTGCCATTTTTTATATCCCCCCGTTAAATCCTTCGAATTAATTTTTTAATCGACACTTTAGCGAATCGAGAGCTGCACGAAAAATGTAATCGACCGTTCAAAGCTTTCCGACGTAATTTTTAAGCGATCGAAAAGGAAAATGATAGAATCGTACATTTCAGAATCGTCGTTGCGAGGAAGATATCGAGAGATCGAAAGAAGGTCGCTCACAGAATCGACGTTCGATAGGTCGTCGCGAACTTTTCTAGTTCTTCATTGTACGGCACTTATTGTTAGCGTACTTTCCAGTTCATCGATTCGTCCAAAAGTGGGCAATCGCTTTTACCGTGAGCTCCTTTTACTTCCACTCACGATTTTCCGACATCGTCGGAGACTGCCACGCGGGATCACGGAATAAATATCTTTCTTCTAAGTTTCGCGGCACGTACTCGTGCACAAGGAGGAAAACGAGCCGGGGAGCTAAGTGAACGTACCTCGTTAGCCGTCTAGCTTCTAGAGAGTAGACGGCGTATAAATTCAAAGATCGATACGTTGAAAACGATCTCTCTCTCCTTCTCTCTCTCTCTCTCTCTCTCTCTCTCTCTCTCTCTCTCTCTCTCTCTCTTGGCCTTTTCAACATCGTCGTCGTCGTCGTCGTCGTTGTTGTTGGAACGAACGACGGGTGATTATAAGTTTATAATTAGGGATTGATAATTATATCGCTCGCAAACCTAATTTTCAGGAATTACGTATATAATTTCGATCATTATAAGAAAATTTAATCCAATGGCTAATGCCGTAGGCCTATGGAAGAACATGTAAGTTGTTGAAAAAAAAAACAGATTAATGTTTAAAATATGAAAAGTGTTTGAACAACGAGTTTTTTACGACGTAACACAGAGCACCTAACGATTTCGATCGACGTTCACGCTTAATAGGCCTTTCAATAAATTATAGAATTTTATTTCGTTTTCACCATTCTAATAGCAACCCAGTTTGGTAATTTGTCGTTGCTAATGCTTCATGTTCGCGTATGCTTGAATGAATCGATCATTATCGGAATCGTGTACATGGAGGTACGGTTTTAGAACGCGAGGCACTTTTGTATTGTAAAATTAGGTAATCGTGTAAGAAGTGTAATAAGAGGATACAAAACTATGCAAGAAAAATATCAAAGAATTATAATAAAGAATTGAGATGGATTCGAAATGAGGTCGGTAAAAAGTCTCTCTCTCTCTCTCTCTCTCTCTCTCTCTTTCAGGTTCACCGAGTCGACGCTACGTTATTATGATTTTCCAAACGACAAAGTATTTTAACAGAGTAAGCAAACGTTAATGGCATAATGCAACCGAACGTTTAAATCAGCGATTAAACCACTTTCATGGCTGCTCCGATCGTTTCGGTCTGGAAAAGTGTATTTACGAGCATCCTATCTCGTTATGGGAAGCTCAGGGTAGTAGGTGGTAGGTTAGTGCGAGGAAGAGAGAAGTTGTAGTCGTCGTATTTCATCGTCGTCTTCCTTTCGACGTCACCATCGTTCGTTGCCGTTGTAACGCATCGATGTAACGGATTAGGCGTTACATCGATTGCGATGTAAAGGCAGCGTTGTGCGGGCTCTAAGAAAATTACCAACGCGATGATGTTGATACAGTAAATCTTCGTATAACACGGTTAGAAAATGAAGGAAACCTCATGCAAGACCACACGCGGCGAAAACTTTTTATTTCTATAATACATAAAGAAAAACGAATATTTCGAATTTAATTTTACTGTTTTCAACTAATTTACATAACATCGTATTGTTCAGGAATTCAACCATCGCGTTATACGTGTTATTAAGAAGAAGTATGGGGAAGAGGGAGATACGGGCTTGGCAGCGCGTATCCTCCTCCACCTAACCGAATTTCATGTTCTGTAAATTTCCGTTCCGCGTCATGTATTTCGTTAATGCACTTTGACCCAAATACTCGGCCGTTGTAGAACATAGATCGCTCGACCGAAAATTCCTTGTATCTACATAGATTCTTGATAAAAGCAGGAAGAGCTCGGCTCACTTTCGAAAGAGACGGTACTCGATCTCTTTCCCCATGCTTTTTTTTTCTGTTTCTTCTCGAATTCCAATCGACGAAGTGTAACACCTATCCCGGATGCTCGTGTCATTTTGCAAAGATGTCATTACCCCGCGTACATTACAAGAAAGACGCGTACTTACTCCCGCGCATACATACACGCGGAGGAGAGCCTTGTCGGTGGAAAGTACAGCGTACGAAGTTAGTTTGACGATAACTAGCAAAGTTATATGCGGCGGTTGTAAGCCCCCGGTCGAAACTTTGTAATCACCCTGTACATTGGTCGTGGAAGAAGCGTTTTTCGTCTCGGGACGAAGAACGCGAACTTCGCCCGGGCATGAACTTCTTTAACTATCCTCGAGAAGTTTTTCAAAGACATTTAACGAGTATCATTTAATATAGTTATTCCTCGTTAATTGCCGTTTGTTGTAACGACGGTAACGCGTTGCCGAAGACGACGGTATTTATTTAGCATTTTCGAGCACCTAACGAGAACATCGAATGCACGGCGTTACTCTCGTGTAGCATGGAAATCGTGTTGAACAAGGGGTATCTGTAAATACTACGGTATCGATGTTAACGATTATTCCGTATCGATAATCGATTCTCGACGCGTCTGTAATGACGAGTCGCCGTTCGAAGTAACTACGCTATTATCTCGATAACGAGATATTCGGTCATGAAGTGTTAAGAGATAACGCCGTTGCTTATCTCCGCGGGTCGTCTTGTCGGAATCTCGCTTGCAAAATACATTATCTGATTATTAATGCGGAGTATTAACAACGATAAACTTTCCTATTGCCGACACGACGCTCGGGAAGAGATATCGCGGCGATAGGAAATGTCGTTTCGTGGAAATGAATTAATCTCCAGACGGTAAATCGGCCCTTCCACTAAATTTATCCAAACCGTGTCGGTTACAAAGAATACGAAGATAAAACGAATGTACGGTTATTCTATAAAAATGTCGTCGTATTAGCAAATTCGTTTCCAGGGAAAACAATTGCCGTCATTGAGGAGCTTAACGAGATCGTCGGTTTTATCGGTCAAATTGAATTTCGTCTAATTCGATTTCCCCTTTCACAGATGGATCCTACTTTTCATTAGAACACACGGAGTAGATAAAAACGCGTGATATTTAAAGATCACCCCGTTTCTGCTTTTAATAATAAAACTTATTCCTAATTCGTATCAACGTGCATCCATCTAAGGTTCGTCTTCAAACGAGCTAGGATCCGTGAAGATAGCCGTCCGTTCACGGCTAATTTAGTGAATGGCCTCGCTTGAGCTTTCTAACCCGACAACTCGTTTCGGAATGATTTAATTTCCTCAATTACACGTAGCGGACTAGGCGAGCAGTTTCCTAGGCGAGCTTGGACTAACGCAGCAGTGCAGCCGAAAGGGGGAAGGAGGACGCGCAAAAGGGCTTTTTGAGAAGGGCTGTGTGTAAGAGTGAAGACGATAAGGTGGGGTGAAATATGGATAGTAGATCGTGCGTGAAGCCGAGCTACTAGATGAACTACGTGGCGTCATAGAGGGCACGGTTAGATGCCGTAGATTTACTAGTAGCTTCTCGGCACCTGACTAAATTATTAGATTCAACCCCGTGACTTTGCTTCCTTTACCTTCTTGTTTTTTCTCCTCTCTCTCTCTCTCTCTCGTTAACTTTTCTCCCCCTTCTCCTCTAACTCCTCTCGTCTCTTCGCCCTCGTATTCTTTCATCTCCTTTTTCCTCTCTCTCTCTCTTGCTCTCTCTCTTTTCACATTCTCGTTTTATCATGCTTGGTTTTTTCTATTAGGATCTCAAAGCGTCCGTCGAAAAGGTGTGCGTAAGAAGATTGCACCGAGCGTGCGCGAGAACAACGTGGGAGGCAGCGGGAAGGTTCTATGGATTAAGGTAAACAGGAGCAGCTTCGCACCACGAGATGGGAGCAATTTTGCAAAATTCTTTCTCTCTCGTTTCAGGAAGCAGCGTGTATTAGATCTCGCAGCGCAACGGTTTTTAATCGCACACGGTAGCCCACGTACCGTAGGTAGGTGTTAGCAGTTGGTGTTATTATCGTGGAATTTATATTTCGTTGTACCTTCGAAGCACGAGCTTCGTTTTTCACGATACGGGACGAGCTCGTGGCTTTCCTTCCTACCGCGAGCCAGCAGCCCATCGTAATTTCCTCGATTACGGTGAGATTTCTAGATCCTCCCTCTTCTCCCACCCTTCTTCTCCTATCATGGTTTCGACGACGAGTCGAGTATCGGCAAGCGTAGCGGCTGATGTCCTATTCCGTTTCCTTTAATACGAAGACCAGACTAATCCCGTCTAATCTTGAATAATCTGAATTAATCTCGTGCAATCTAACGGCAGCTTTCTCGGTATACGGAGAAACCATAGGAGGACATGTACCGAAATAGATTCGCTTTCAATTAGAAACAGTATTTTGCTGATAGCGCTTCTCTTGCTTTCTTGATTACGTATCTTCAGCTTGCCAGGGACGCCGTCACAATCTGCTCGTAATTTCTGAGATCGTTCGACGTCGTATTAATTTCAGATTCTTATCGCTTCGATTTATCCGTTTCGTTCGATTTATTTGGTTTGTCATCGAATTTTTCTCAACCGTGGATTCATCGCCCTGTCTGGATTCGCAGTCGTGAAACTTTGTTAAAATGACGTTGGGAAAGAAAGGAAGTAAAAGAGAAGAAGGGAATATCATTTATAGGGGCTTCGAAGTATCAGACAAATGTACGGAACTCTCGGAAGGGTCATTACTTGGTAATGCCACCATAACGTTGTCCTTCGTCTCTGGATTTCAATCGCTAAGCCTCTGGAGAAGATGAAGAATAGTAATGACGAACCTGCGGTATAATGCCACACTTTATCACTCGAAGCCAACTCGATAGTAGTTCGCCACGGTTAGACCAACGTACTAGATCAAAACGTAGCTTTCCTGATATCGTACAGACAGGTATAGGTGTACACATACACGAGGAAGTAAATGTACTTTATTAATTTGGTATTAAATTTTACAAAAATTCAGTGAACGGAATATAGCGAAAATAAAGAAAGTCTTTTCAAAGGAGTTTACATATTCAATTTGTAGTAAATTGTTCTCCATAAGAACATCAATCTATAGTCTGTTCTTTTAGCTTTCCAACGAGCCATCGATCATTAAAATCGGCCAAGAATTGTGTCCGAGGAAAAGAATTTATGTGCACCACTTGCATGTTCGAGCTAAAAAAACTTAGAAAACTTTTCAAAATGTTTACTTACCGTACAAGGGAACGCAAACCTAGCACCAGTCAGAGAAATAATTAATTTTTCTAAATTCGTAACTTACGATACCAACTTCACGGACATTTAAATCTCGGCACCTCAGGAGACACTAGAAGCGAGCTAACACGTGATAACTCTCCTGATTTCAGGATCGCGACTCTTCCACCCTCGCGTTTCGGAATTCCCGCTCGGTTTTCAGCAAGTAGAATACTGGAATAGTGGAAATCCTAAGGTAGCCGTTATCCCCGCTACGTCGTCTCCTTTTCCTTAGATTTCGAGTGTCAAATATTTGCCGAAGCGCAGCAACCGACTATGTGCCTCGCCGATCCTTTCAGAGATTACACGGCGATGCGGGTAATCAAAAGTTTCTCTTCTTGGCAGGCGGAGAAGACGAGTGGGGTTTGAAAGGGGGGGTCTTTGGGAAGATGGTGCGGTAAGGGGAATAGAGGATTGAGAGGTTAGGTAAGGCACGAGCTCGTAGGTCTCGCGATCCGTGGGGGTTGCTTGCAAAGGCGCCCTTCGGCCGCCTACAAGTCCAACTCTACAAGGAGAATCGTTTTGTAATTGATAGAAGTGTTTGTTCGCGTTTGTAAATACCATTCCATTAGTGCAGCACCGAACTGCTGCTGCTACTACTACTACTGCTGCTGCTAGTGCTACGAACTTTGGGTACGCGTGCCAAAGTTTCCAGCTCGGCGTAGCAACGTGACTGCGACCACTTTTGGAAGAACGTTCAAGAGAAGGAGGGGTGGAAGATGCATGAGAAGTCGTTCGTTCCTTCTACCGGGAGCAAATAACGTTTTTGCGTGATACGATGGTAACGTTGTAACGTCGCCTCAATGAATACAGTAGCTCAGCAGTTTATCGAAAATGTGTATACCGGTTCAGTGTCTACGAAAAAGGATCTCGATATCCGTTCTCTCTCTCTCATTTCCTCTATTCCTCTATACTTATGATTCTTTTTATTATATTGTAATTTATTTTTATTTTATTTTTTTTTGTAATTTTTGTATTCTTCTGCATGTTTGTAACCTTTCGTCTCTACGGGCATCTGCCCATAGACGTAATAAAAGTTTCTATCTATCTATCTATCTCTCTCTCTTTTTCTCTTTCTCTTTCTCTTTCTCTCTCTTTTTCTTGGCTTATGTACTCTCATTTTATCTGTAGCACAAGATTCCAGTAAAGTAACTGAATCGATTACGTAGCTAATTTGTAAAGTGCTCTACGATCGTTTTAAATTATGCAATACCATCTATAGTGTTGCGTTATGGTTGCTCGAACTCTTGATATACTGCCGATGCCGTCGTTTATCGTTGATTTCTATATACAAAGAAAGAAAACGTGTTGTATCAATTGTATCAAGAGTAATTTCTAAAACTAACGTATTAATCAAATAGTCGAAAATAGAAATGTAGATATCTTCGGAGTTTTCGAGAAACGTTACGTCGCATATACTTCTTCAAAATTTCCAAATATAATTCGAAATGTCCCGAATATAACTGGAAAGGTCGAGCGTATAATCTGATAAGCCATCCGAACATTTTCCCCGGCAACGAAGGTGAAAACGAATCGAACGATGCGATTTGACTTTATGCGCTCGTATCCCAGAAGACGTTTTGCCATTTAGTAGTTACGTTTAAGACACTTTTTGAGAAGAGAAGGCGCCACGGAAATATGGCGGGTTACGAGCGCAATGAACTTCTTAACTGGCTTTCCTACGGACCGAGCGTCGGAAGGAAAGTGTGATTGCTCGGAGATTTGTGATCACTCAGCTTAATGACGCGAATTTAGTTGATTATATTTCGCTCGTGCTACTCGAAGGGAGTATTCCGATATAAACGATCGTTCGTCATCTTTTTCATCGTATTTTTTATTCTTTAAATTATTTTCTTTCAATCCAAGTAATAGATTCGGAGATTTGATAAGCGAGGAGTAAAACTCGTTTCATTTCGGGGTAGAAAAGGGGAGGGCGGCGATTGAATCGTAAGATATAGTGTTCGCATCGATGCAAAAAGTGTATTAGCGGATAAGCGAAACGAAGTAGTCGTAAACAAGGGAAACACATTTTCGTTCGACGTTCCTCCTTCTTCTTCTTCTTCCTCTTCTCTACCTCTCGCGTAGACTCGTTGACTTCCATAGGAGCAACGAGACGCGCAATTTTATTCACGCAATTTCGGACGAGCCCAAGCGAGAAACGTTATCGTCGCAGTACCCTCCTCCACCTCCTCCTCCTCCTTCCCCACCCGAATTCTCATCCTTCTTCTCCTCTTCGTCGACTTTGCTCGAATTTTACGATCGCTCGTAGCCCCGCGAAAGAGTCGCCTCCTCTCACCGCATTCCATTGTGGTGGTTTTTCGCGAGAAGGGTAGACGCCCGGAGGGATCGCGGGAGTGGTGGTGGGGGGTAACGAAACTTTTAGACGCACGTTTCGCCGAGAAACGGAGATGAGAAGGAAATATCGCGGCGTTCTTTGCCGATCTCGGGCGATCCGTCTTCTCGTTTCTCTCGTTTCCGGACTTAATCTCTCGTAAGAACGGAGAAAGTTACAATGGGCTCGGATTATAAAAAGGGAAGGAAGAAAGGAAACGAGGGGGTGGAGGAGGAGGAGAATCTTTTCGTATTTAAACTCGATCGATCTTTTTACCAGACTCGTTTTATTCCCTTCTTCGGTATTACATAATCAATTTCGTCGATCGACTCGTATTCTAGACTAAAAACCGCAATTCTCGAATGAAATTTAAAACACGCGAGAGCGTTGAACGAAATTGTAGATCCTCGTCGATCTCGTCGTCTCTAGAAATTTAAAGATCCGCGCCTTCGAAGAGAGAAGAGAATTGGTAAGGAAGATAGGTGCGCGCCCGAGAAAAGAGACAGAGCGTGGAAGGTCGATGGCGGTGCTGGATTGGAAAAGGATGCACTGGGTTGGAGGGGGGAGGGGGTAGTGGTAAGTAAATAGAAGTTCGTTCGTTCGTACGTCGAGTCTCGTGTCCGGTTTTCTTGCTCGGTGGCAGGACTGCTGCTAGACAGTCTGGAATTGCCTTCCCTCCTCCTCCTCCTCCTCCTCTTTCTCCTCTTTCTCGTCACAATGTAAATCGTCTGGCGCGTACGCGCGCAGCGGTGAGCTGAGTTTACCAGATCGAAAGACTATCTTGTGGCGAGCGTCTAACCTGAATACCGACTCTAATCTTCTTCCTTTTCCTCTTTTCTTCTTTCACCTTCGACGAAGTAGAGCGCGACAGAATGGTAATTGTTTCCGATATCTATTCGCTTTCGTGGAAAATGGAGAAATCGTGTGATACCTAGGAAAAGATCGTTACGGTTGATTGCGACACGTTCGATACCACGGTTTACAAGTCTTGCCGATTTTTTTGCTTTTTTATTAATTTCGTGTCGGTGCAATCTCGAATAGTTCGTGCAATTGTGAAAGCTGGCGAAGATATATTCGATCTCTACAATTTACCGATCACAAAGTTAACCTCGTGTTCGTTATTTAAATATGAAGAAAACTCGGGAGAAAGTGGTGAGTAAATAAAGAAGGAGAAAATGCTCCCAGCGGCGAGCGAGTACCCTCGAAAAGGCAAATTGTACGGGGTTCAGGGGTTACGCGCAGAGGCCGTCTGCAGGCTCGTCTATGAAAGGCGACGCCAATTTCGCCGGAGGCCATGTCGTGACCACGTAACGAGGATTGCAATATTTGCACTGGCAATGAGTAATTAAAATGCAAATTACGCGTCGCCGGTAAATATGTTTGTACGAGTCGTGCCAAATGCAGGCGCGATCATAGGGATTATCTCTCTAACGAGACTCGATAATGTTCACGCATGCGAGTGTCACGCGTCTGGTTGCCTCGTCGTCGGGAGAACTTATCGCGTTGTCTCCTGTGAAAACGAGTGGACGAGGTTCATGTTAAAAATGAAGAAAAACAAAACAGAAAAAATAGATAACGAGCGAACTGCTTTCACTTTTAGTCCAGTCAGAATAGCCAAAATTTGGAGCGACTTCTATTCAAAGATACAAGAGCAGCGCCAATTTTTTTATAGGTTCTTTGGACCTACAAAATAATTGACGCTGCTCTTGTGTCTTTGAATAGGTCTCATGTCTATTCCGACTGAACTATTTGCACCCTTTCGAATATCGTGTTAAATCGTTGAGCTTTGCAGTTTCCCCGTATGATCAAAGAAAAGGGGATAATTTATGAGCCATATGCTCGTATCAAAACGCGCAAAGTCAGTGTCAGCCGCAAAGTGCTATACGATTTATACTCTGGAACAGACTCTTTGTTGAGCGGTGTATGATTTGAGAACAGTGCCGTGGGGCAGGGGGTGGAGGCTGCTTCTCGAAAGGCACCACCGTAAGAAGTGAAAACGTCATGACAGAGATTTACGTTCGAGTCGGTGATTTCGATCCACTTTAGCGGACACTTTCGTCGAGTGTTGCTGATGCGGCTGTTTTGACCCTCCATCGAGTACGAGAACTCGTGTGCATTTTTGACTTAACGCGGATAGCGAAATCGTATCGTGCGATTAATTTCTTTTTTTATCTTTAGATTGTCGATATTACCTAAAGTCAGGGTTTTTATTATTATTATAACTTAAGTAATAGTTTAATTAGCTATTTTATTTTATTTTTCCTATCAGATTTCTCGATCTTTTCGTTATGTATATTTTTTTATTCCATCTTCTCCTCGTCAATCGCAAGAAACCTATTTTATAATCTCCGAGCGTACAACTCTTGGTATTACTTGGCGTGGTAATTATGTACTACGGTTCTGATTACTCTGAAAGCCGAAGGAAGATAACTTGTATGCAGTGCATTCACCGGTACACGACACAGGAAGCGTGTCTAAGTAAACCACTCTCTCTCTCTCTCTCTCTCTCTTACTCTCTCGTGCTTCGCTCCGTTCTACTCTCTTACCTTCACCGTGTCTTCGCGATGATCCACGCTAAGACACCTTCGGGTGGCAACGTTGGCGTCTCTAAACTCACCCACGAAAGTTTGTCCTTCTATACGTCTCTCCTGCGATAACATCTACCGAAGGATAGGAATCTCGAAGGAATTCCTCCGACGTCTTAAGCCACAATAAGATTTTGATCCTCCTTTTCTTAATCACTTTTATCGTATCGCAAGTTACGTATTTTACTCGAACACGATCGTTTCCTATTACGTGGCTAACGAAAGATCCATGTCGCTTAGTGCTCGGCATCGTTAAAATTCATTTTCCTGGTAACTAATTAGAAAAGCGAGGAAGCGGTAAGTTCGGAGCACGAGCTTATCGTCATGCAAAAGCCGCCGTGCGCGAGAACTCGCGAAAGCCGAGCGGAAGCAGGGAGATGGGTTTGCAGGTACCGACCATCCGGTTTTGGAGGGTTAGCTTTGGCCAAGCGGTCATCTCCCAGAGGCCTTGTACTAGGAAATGGAGTGAGATTATATAGGTCGTGCGCCATAAGTCTAACCCCCCGGAATACCCGGGTTAGTATTGATAATGCACATCGCCCATACCCCCGTTTACATTTATGCCCTGGGACTGCCCTGGGATCTTTCCTCTGCGATTCTTTATAACCCCACGCCCCTGTGAATCGAAATCCACGCGTTTCGGGAATTCGCTCGTTACGCGCGAATAAATACCTTGGCGTGTTACAGCGGAGCTGGATTTAACGTCGTTTGTGCCGAGCGACTTTCGAAGAGATTCGACCGACTTAAAAATCGAGAGGCGAGCGTGTTACACGATAGGTTTTAATACCTTGATGGTTTAATAGAATAATGCGATGGAGAGTGACAGGTAATCACGGAGTAACGAGTTCGTAAAATGTAACGGTGAAGTATAATGGAACGAGAGAAATATAGCGTTAGTGTTACCTACTATATACCGGGACGGTGAGCAACGAGGTTTCCAGGAAATATACGAAAGTACGGGTCAGTTTCGCAAACACAATTAAAAATTGAACTCGAGGTTGCTCGCACTAACGTTCAATCAAAGGTTGTAGTTTAAACGTCGTTTAAAATTTCAACCGCCCACGGCCAGGCGGGGCCTCGACTTAATTGCCTTAAATTCCACGGTGCTACGTTTCGTGCACTTCAACATCACGGGCACCGAATTGTAAACCCCCCTTTTATATTTGCTTCGTTTTATTCTCCAAATTGATATGCCGTGCTGACGTTTCAGATACGATCGCTGGAAACTTTCCGTTCCCGTTCTTCCCCATACACGTTCGGGGTGCTCTTGTCGCGAAACGAAATCAATCGAACGATTCGCAACGGTACCTTTGGTACAACTTCAATTATGGAAGTTCTTCGAATTTCAGGATCTAACCATCGCGCGCCATCGACACGGATTTCTTCGTTGAAAGCTGCCGAGTCACGCGATTAAATGGTAGCAGGTACCGAGCTAATTTAAGGTTTATGTTTATTCCATCGTAGTAATTCCCGTGGTCAACCGCCGAGCTAGCAAAGTTCATTCCATGTCCATTTGCGTCGAGGGCAAGAATTCCATTCAGCCAAGGCCCTTCCCTTTCGTCCCTTCGCGAGAAGGTGGGAGGGGGTGTTGGGGAAGCTTCTCTCGAGCCTTTTACGCCATCGGCAAACGATGCCGACGTCGCGTGAGGAATTCCGTATTAAAAGTTTACCTCCGTTGGCACGCTCACGAGAAAGGGCTCGGAATTCCGTTACACGAGCGCGGCCACTAGACATTCTCGTAGTTACCCACGTTGCCCTGAGTCATGAGAGAAAAGAGAGATAGATAGAGCAAGAACGAGAACGGGAGTGTATGTGTGTGTGTGTGTGTGTGTGTGTGAGTGAGAGAGAGAGAGAGAGGTCTTGTTGTCACCATAATATACATCGGACCCTTGGCTTCCATCTACTCCACTGAAAATCGAGAGAAGACGTCCTTTGTCATCCTACGCTCCGGCACGCGAGCTATCCCTTTTTCTCTTTTTTCACAATTTTTCTTTTCTCTTTTTTTCTTTTTTCTAAAACGCTTCACTCACGGCCATCTCTTCTACGTCACTCCTACATACCGCTACCGTGTAGTGTATGGTATACTATGCAAAATAATGCTCCCTTTTCGATCGGTATTTCTCTTCGTCTCTTTCGCGAAAATATTTATCGATAGACGGTGACAATAGAAAGAATATTAATCTATCCTATTGCATGTCTTCTCAAAAAGTTTGTATTACTATTTAAAACTATGAAGAGGGTAAAATCGATCGGGGTTGCTAGAGGAAAGTGCGAGGGTGGCGGTGGTACGTATGCACGGAAGAAAATACTTTCCAGGTGAGGCGCGCTCGTCGCGCGGAAAATTTGGCGAGGGAGAGTCGGGGGTAGTGAAACGGGTTAAAGTTTACGGTCGGCGCGCGCACGATACCGCCAGAGAAAGAACGAGAGAGAG
>JAIFRP010000090.1:166895-182885 GCA_032403825.1 Odynerus spinipes | reverse complement strand
TACATATTCCATCTAGTAGCCCCGGCGCTCTTTCTTCGCATTAATGCTGACGTTGATTTTAGGATCGAAACGCGTTTCTCGTATTCTCGGTGGGGAGATCCTACGAAAAATTGAACGTTGCGCGTACCGGTGTAAGAAAAGCGAGTGGTGCGAGGACCGTCGGCAAGTTATCTTAGCATTTTTCGAGGCGAATTTGCACGATGACTTTATTTCGACGTTAGGTACAGGTACGTCGAGTACATACGTTCTCTCGCTCGTCGGTCGAGCCTCCCCCGTCCACCCACGAACGTTTTTCCCCTCGTTTTACATAGGAAAGCGTATGCAAAACGGTAACGATGGCACGAATTTGCAATTTTCGTTCACGTCCGTTGCCTGTAACGCGAATCGATACGAATCGAGTTCGGCGCGCGATAGAAGCCTGCAGCCACGCGAACTTCGCCAGCTCCGCCAGGTCATAGAGGAGGTCCTAACGACAAAAGCTTTTAAAATAGGGTACCTATAGTCTAGCCTAAGGGTTTGAATACAAAGCGAGCTTTCGGTAAAAGCACATTAGGTAATCTCAAACGATCAGGATGTGGGGGTGGGGGTGGGGGATGATTCGTCATTCGTTAAAGTCTCTCGCAAGCTCGACAAGCGAAACGAACGAACGAAGAGAGTTGCAAATTAGGGATACGTTATGCGATCATACTTTGTTTTTCTTCTTTTTGTTCTTCCAAAGGAGCTTTCCCACTTGCTTCACCGCTTCGCGAAGACCCTTCACCGTAATGCCTTTAAATTTTCGTTAATGCTCGAGGCAGCCAGGGTGCGGGGCAGTCCCCGCCCGAACGCCATCTTGTAAACGACTTAAATTAAGAAAAACGGTCATACGGAGAAGTACTCGCCAAGACGGCTGCGTTTTCTAACTTAACTACCCTTCCACGTCGTACTTCCTTATCCTCCCCGTGGAAGCACTTTCTTTAGTCTAGAAAGAGGAGGCTGAATTCGTGGGAACTACGACTTCATTCTTTATCTTTCCGACTCTTTAGAAAGACCTCCTTTCTTGACTTCTTCCATGGCTACTAAACACTTGGAGAGATTCGGGACGATCGAAACGTTTCTCGAAAGAACTGCCTTGTCTCTTTCCGCGATAGTAAAAAGGAAATTAAAGAGAGATATGAATTTCATAACCGAGGACGTCCATTTTATTTGCAGGTCGAGTTTGATACGTACGGTAATCGCAGGTTCTCGAGAAAATACTGATACGATCTCAAGTGCGAGCAGAAGAAAAAGAAGAAGAAGAAGAAGAAAAAGAAGAATAAGGAGTGGAGAAGGAGAAAAGCAATAGGCAGAGAAAGGAGCGAGAGAGAAAGAGCGAAGAAACTCCCGTGGGACCGAGATTCTTTTATTTTCTTTTACTCCAGGAGAAGAAACACGGCGTATAACGGGTTTCACGAGTAACGGCAGTGTATCTTCACCGGTGGGTGCTGCGTGTTTGTCGGTTTTATGTTATTAAGTTTCTAACGTAGTGAAAAGAGAGAAGAGTTTTTTTGGGGTGGAGGGGGTAGTCGCGCGGCGGGTGCGTCCCAGGCACGGGGATAACTGCGGCTTCGTAGCGGTGCTAATATCGTCGAGGATCTTGCCAAATTGTCGCAATAAGCGCCTGGACTATGGCATTTCCCGTACACGCCGAGCACTTTTGCTTTTCTACGGCACGATACTACCGAGAGGGTGCTATCCTTCTCACATTTTCCCTCGCCGAGTACTTTTTAAACGCGTTATCGCTCTCTTACACCTTTTCACGAGATTATTAATGTTTCCATTGGCATTACGGGCCGAAAGGATTACGAAAAAGTTTCTGGTAAAACTGTCCGTTTTATGAGCATCAAAAAACAAGTCTTTTTAGCTTACTTTTAAGACTACTTTTTATTCGGCGTTATTTTCATACATCTCTTATTTAGCAAGAGAGATTTTCAAGATACTTAGACGCGTATTCGAATGTTCGATTGATCGAATTTAAAGTCTCACTTTCCAAATTTTATAACGAACGTAGAACGCTCTTTTAAATTCTTCCAGTATTTTCGAACGTTATCGCGGATTCACTTGCCTTTGTAATATTCATACGGTGTAACGTAAATTTCCAAAGACACGAAATCCAACACGTGGTGGTATTATGGCGGTTAAGCGTGCACGTACGTTCTCTAGTACACTGTATTTTCCCGTCCGGTCTCGCGCAAATTACCGAATTATGATTCATAGTCGCGCGTCGTGGTGGTGGTGGTGGTACCAGAGAGCCGTATAATCCGGCAAAGAATCGCTTTTATCGCGAGTATGGACATCAAAGCGTTTCCTTATATCGTTTTACATCGTCCACCTCTCTTCACCCTTACACTTCGCCTTTTTCTCGCCATACTCGTGATTTTCGTCGCCGTCGTCGTCGTCGTCGTCTATAGTTTCTACCTCGTTGCTCATAATAATCGTCTCTCTTTCGCTCTGTCGTTACAGCGTTAACGGCGCCGCACGTTAATAAAGATAACGCGTGCGGGAACAAGGAGAAAGATAGAGGGGTAGAGAGAGAGAGAGAGAGAGAGAGAGGGAGTAGGGGAGAGAGAGAGGAATTTTCATATAACGATCATAATATCTTGGTGAAAGAGTGTTTTACCTATTACAAAGTGTCCGTGAATAGAACCGAGCGGTATCGTCGAAATATTTTACGTGTCATAGAATTTGATTGCTAGAATACGAGACACCCGCGTGTGAAGTAAATTTTGTTTCATAGTAAAAATCGAATACGCGATTCGTCGACTACTTCCGGCGGTGGAATATAGATTTCTTGTAAATTATATTACCAATAGGTGTATTCAAAGATTTAGAGAGCGGCGTTGCTTGCGTGTTTTTTAAAGAATACTTTACTTACGTTGATTAAGGTGGATATGTTATTAATAAACAGACGGAGAGGAGAAGGGCCATTGTACAAGTGGAAATTAGCAAGGAAATGCGAGACGCCGCATAATCACATTAATAATAATCGCTGCAGTTAATGACGTAATATCCTATCGTATCGTTAACGAAGCTTTGGTTTAGTAAACGATAAGCTTTAATGAGAACACCCGAAGCGCCGCTTTGAATGGCGAGGAACATTTTAAAGGGAAAGGAATTATGCCTCCTTTGAAGATTGAGTAGCAATCGAGGAACAATCGATGGATCATTAAGACGCAATCCTAAAGAATTAGTTTTACCCAAGAATACCGAAGTGTTATAATAGTAGGACGGTTTAAACGCTTTGCCAGGTACCTTGAAGACATTTACCATAATCACGAGGATATTCATATTTCTTGTTGGACCGTGTATGATTTTAAAAGCAACGTCTGGTGGAATTATAAAAGTTCTTCGGAAAAATGTATTCGCAAGAGGAAGAAAAAGAAGAAGAAGAAAAAAAATAGCGAAAAAGAAATGGAAGTACTTGAAAGCGTCGAGAGAAATGCGATAAACGTTTTTAAAGAGAGCGTTTAGCTGCGAGACAAAAGGGACGCGAGTATTCGAAGCGTAACAAGTACTAAATTAATTCCCTCGAGTAAAAGAAATGGTCTGATAACTCGTCGACAGAAGTTAAAATCCGGGTCAAGTCTAACGCGTCTCGCGAAGCGCGATGGTACTTTTAGTCGTCGCACGATATTTTTCCTTCTTCTTCTNNNTCCTTCCTTCCTTCCTTCCTTCCTTCCTTCCTTCCTTCCTTCCTTTCCTACCATCGAAAGTAGTTTTCCCGGAGTAAGCGAAGAAGCGGCATCGCGACGCGGAAAATAAGAGACGGAAACGAACGAACGAATAAGCGGAAGCGACGGACGGATCGATGTCGTAGCGAGCTAACCAATCGATGGGTATTGGTATCAGCGTATAGCTATTGGATCTCGTGTCTAACTTAATGGGATCATCGTGCGACTCGATCCGAACCTATTAGCTCGACGCAGCACGCTGTTTCGATGAGAAACATGCTTCGGTATTCGGATATTTAGAAATATTCTTGTTACTTCAAAATATATCTTTCTTTCTTTATTTTTATATTTAAATAAAGTGCGTAAATCTGCTTCCCTCCCAGTACGTAGGTAGGTATATTATCTCTCGTAACATCCTTTATGTTAATTAGAAGGGGTAGGAAAGTAAAGAGCATGCGATAATTAAAATTTCATTTAAAGTTTTATTCAAAAGAATCACGGTTTATCACAGGCGAGAATATTTTCTAATTTCAGGTAACATGTGTTTTACAGACTTCATAGAACGAAGATATTTGTTTAACGATCAATCGATCCCGGTCACTTCTTTTATCCAATCTACCATTTCGGATACGGCCGTGTAAGCGGTTGGATACGAAAACATACAAGATTCGCTCCACGATGCGACACCTGTCAAAATATTTCCAATTATTGTTCGTGATCATTGAAACGACGAAATAAAGTAAAACTATACTCGCTTACCAACTAACGTGTTATTCACTACGGCGGAAGCTCCGGCATCGCCGACGCAAGGTTTTCTGTCTTCAGCGATGATACAAAACATTCGTTCTGTCATTTGATAGCCGTACGTCACGAGGCACTCTTCGTTACTGATCTTTGGTAAACTGGATCTCTTCAGTGTCTCGGAGTACACACCAAGATTCTGGAAAATATTACACGGAGATAAAGTATTTCAAGTTATTATTCGATATCGTTTCGTAACCGGTGAAAGTACAATCTTATCTCTTACTTTCGTCGCACCCCAGCCAACGACATCAATTTCAGTACCGATCTTCACCGTCTGCGTTCCTTTAGGTAATTTAATCGGCCGCTTGACGTCGTCAAAAATTATTTTCCTTTTCAGCTGAAATCGCAAAATTTCTCTATAGATTGTTTTTATTATTTGATATAAAAAAATATTCCAACGTTCATTCGTATTTTATACTATGGAAATATATTTCTATTTACTTTGTTATTAAGTTATTGGACTTTGTTAATCTATATAATTAGTCGTTCGAAATAATACGAATCTAAAAATCTGATTTCCTTTACCTCGACCAGTCCAACGTCAAAGTCATAATTCTGATAGCTGAAGCTGGGATGGACCACGATCCTTTCGACTTCATATCTCGTGCCGTTTTTGTAATAATACCTTGTTCCCGCTCTCACGTGAAATTCTCTCACTAGTATACTGCAAGAAGAGGAAACGTTCGAATTTATTGGACACAATTTGTCGATATACGCGTATAGAGTAAACCCCGATCGGATGATTTGGAACGTCAATGGTCTTGCCTGAGAGCACACTGAGCCGATGTTATTATCCACGTATCGCCGATGATACTACCACCACAGAAATGCTCTACATCGTGGCCAAAAAACGTACCGTTGTTCTGAAGTGAAACCTATATAGGGAGGAGACAATAATTTTTTGAAACGTTAAATGGTCCGTAAAGATCGATTGTACGTAGGTACTGAGCTACTGAGTACGTATGTGTGTGTATGTGTGTAGGTATCGTATCTACTAACCACAAATGGATATTCTTCTATAGCTGCATCCTCTCCACCGATAATTCTCTTCACCGATGATTCCAGACTTATTCTTTTCCGATAATAACCTGAGCGATATTAGGATAAATGTTTATGTCGAATTTATTGAATATTTATTTATCACGTTACTTGATATTTGAGCCGTTCACAGGTCAAAGTGATTAACTCCATTTTTTTAATGCAACCGTACAATACTTTTTGTTTTATGAAGTTAATCGATTTGCTAAATGAGCGACTCATTTGTTATACACAGTTATAGTAGACGTACTTGGATCGATGATGCGAGAGGTCACAGAAGAACCGACGAAACAAATTGCTACCACTAGCCAGATCATTGTAGTATCGTTTGATCTAACAGCGATCGTCGGCGTTACTTTATAAAGCATTCGAAATGCATATACGTATGTACATACATCGATGTATAATCTTGTCGCGTGTGCATCATAAAATTGTTAATTCCGCTAATGCCATAGCTTTCGAGGTAAAGAAAGTTTAATCATCGTCGTACGATGGGGAATTTGTAGAATATTCACTTACAAAATGAGTCAAACGGTTATGTATGTAGATAATTTTGAGCTTGGCATCGTAGACGTTGTCGTCATCGTCGTCGTTGCGCCATCGATGCGGAATGGTATGAGTCGAGTCATCGTCTTTAAGGGAATTAAGAGTGACCGCGGTCGAAATTTTCCTCGAAAGTATTTACTTACTTCCATGTATTTCGTAATTAACGTTTCTCGCTTTAATCACTTTCATTTGGAGCCTCGTAAACTGCGTAACGGCATCCGCGTGAAATAAATAACATTCTAACGTGATTACGAGTTACTCCCGGACTCTCATTCTCTACTTAACAATAAATAGAATTTACGTTAGATCCCGTTGCAAAATTTACATCGAAAAGGGTGAAAAATGTTTGATCATTTGCATACGCGACGAGACTTCGCCCACAAATAATAAAAAACGAAAAATAGAATTCTAACGCGATGTAATGCGATAGCATGTTAATCATTAATTATACGACGTTCGTACGGCAGGGTAATATCGTAGAACTTTACTAGCGAGTAATTAGCAAGAATGTTAAATTAAAGTAAAAAATGCACGGTACACCATATGGCGAAACTTGAATGATAATGTAACCATACATACACGAGCGGTCGGAGTAGCTCGAACATACCCGGGAATAAAAACCGGGCGAGAAAACACGTTGTAATTGCAATTACGTATTCAGTCTTTTGTTGATTTTTATGCGGAAGTCCGAGTCGACGGATTTCCTTTCCTCTATAGCGGAGTACGCGAGACGGATGAAGCATTTTTCGTTGCTAACAACGAACTACTACTTTCGAATTCTCTCCTCCGTTTCTTTTTTTTTCCCCATTACATATATAATTTCTCTCGTTACGAGTCCTCGCGAAACGGTCGTAGAACGAATAAACTTTTATTCCACGTGACATTTGCGAAACTCGCGAAGGAAAGCCTAAACTCGAGCCGGTACGGCTTCGTAAGCATATCGTAAATTTGGATAAGCTGTTTGCCGCTCGATCATTAGACTCCTCGATACGGTATGCACGCTATCGCGGTTGACCCGATGATTCCTTATCGATATCGAAGTCGCTGATGTATGCGCGCCAATTAAAAAGCTATTTGCGTCGATAAATCCCCATATATTCGGTTTTCACGCGCAACATAGCACCTGTGAACGCGGTTTGTTGACCTACTGATAAAAATTTATCGACGCTACGAATTCGTCGTTATATCTAACTTTCCTTTTCTTCGAAGTCATCTTCACCGACGAAAGAAGAAACTTCCCGATTATTCATCGGAAATTTTTCATTAATTAAGAATCCGAGAAATCGGTAACGCTGTAATCACCCGGACATGTTTACCAACATGGTGTCCATATTTCGTTGTTTTACGAAAGGCTATTGTGGCTTTCAGTCCGACCATATAATGTACATTCATTACGCGGTGTATATGTATATCATAAATAATAACGGCGGTGGCTTATTTCATGCGGATTCGCGCGTATAATATTTACGTTGCGCTTGCGGGACCCTCGCGTTTCCGAAATAGCTTATTCAGCTACATAAATTATCTCTCGCATAGTTAGAACGTTTCTTCCGTTTCGCGAAAACGCTATCGCCGCTACTTCATTTCGGTTACCGCGCTAGATACAACGAAAGAAATTGAGTCTCCTCACATTTTACACGGGAATCGATAAAACGAGGGGTGGAGGGGGAGGAGAAAAGAGTTAGAGAAAAAGACGGTGAGTCGAGGAAGATAAAAGCGTGGTCGTTTGAATCAAGAAAAATCGTACGGACGAGCGCCTCCGTAATATTTCACGGTACATTTATTAAAACTCTTTTGTAATATTTACCGCGATACGTGAGGAATATCTTCCCGAGGGGATAATCGAAAGAAGAGACGTACGAAGGTAGATATAATTCGATACGCGATACGGTTAAGCCGTTAACTTTGTCATTCGTAGGTGGAAGTGAAAATTAAAGGGTAGGGGGAGGAGGAATGCACGGGACAACGGAAACGGTCGAATTAATCGTGAATTTCTTTCGGCGTACATTCGAACGAATTAAATCTTCGTTAGCTGCGTAACGAAACGAACGTTAGCCGTTTCCCCGAACGGTACCGCTAGACCACCGTGAAATTCATTTCCATATATATTCTCATTCGATATACGTATACATACAAGTAGGTAA
This sequence comes from Odynerus spinipes, assembly GCA_032403825.1. Taxonomy (NCBI): domain Eukaryota; kingdom Metazoa; phylum Arthropoda; class Insecta; order Hymenoptera; family Vespidae; genus Odynerus; species Odynerus spinipes. The sequence continues at coordinate 174,664 of JAIFRP010000090.1, read as the reverse complement.
GGGTACGCGAGCATCGAAGTAAATATTAGACCGTGTACCGGTATGTAGGTAGAATATCTACGTACATAGACAACTAGAGTTTAGCTCGTTAAGTACGACGTCTTCTAATCCGACATAGTCGTATCGCACGATTAAGATGTTTTGGCGGGAAGCACTATCTACTTCCGCTAACGTTCAACATTCATTTTACCTTCGGACCTTATTCCGGTTACCGTTCTTCGTCGTCTGCCTGCCTTCCTTCTCTTATCGGCGATTTCCTCTCGAAATCGTCGTAACATTGGTTACCTCGCTCGATTTTCTAGCTTCACGTGTGTCGCTTTACTATTCCTCTCCTCTTCTCCTATCGTCTATCTTATTGGATGTTCGATCGAAGCGAGATCGTAAGGGTGTCGATAGTAACGCGAGCGGTATTTGTAAAGCATGGAAATAATATTAGTCGATCGATTAGTTGTACGTTTTTAATGATAGATATTATTGAGATTTACCTATACCATGGATATGGTGTATTCGAAAGGGACGTTCGGAAAATATATTTATATATTTTGCAAAACTTGCGTAGACAGGATGTGTCGGTTTTACTCGGAAACGTTCGCGGGAATCAGTTCGAAGCTACATTCGCGCTATCGATATCGAAGGTTTGTTTACCTTATCAGTTCCACGACTCAAATCGCGCCAACTTGATTTAAAATCGGTTCGTAATGCCGGATCAGTGCACAGATCGTAGCTCAAGCAGAAAGGATGCTATTCGTTCTTTTCTTCGTCTCGCTCGCTACCGCGGCACGCATTGATCCTAGAATCGTAGGGGGGGCGACCACGACGATAAATGCACACCCATACCAAGTAAATATATTTTTTTTAATCGTAGCAAAACCTTAGATCGATTCTTTGTTATTTTATAGGTATCGATTATATATAAAAATAAATTACTCTGCGGTGGTTCGATAATAAGTAAACAATGGATATTAACAGCGGCGCATTGTATCGACAGGTTCGTAAAAAATATTACTGTATCCTTTTGTTTCGATCCAGTGATCGATCGAACTTATCAAGGAACGACAATGTTTTTTTTTTCTAGCGTAACACCCCAAATGATTTCCGTTCGCATTGGTAGCTCTTACTATGCCAAGGGTGGTACGCTCATCACAAATATAGCTCAGGTTATCCCACATAATCTTTATGACGATCGCACCTTCGATTATGACGTTGGCTTGATAAAGGTAAGTGGTGGTAGTGAAGACTTTTGAAATTTTTTAGTTTATGACTTATAGTTATTTATTTTATCTTGGTCGATCACTCGTCGAACCTCTCAACTCTGACGTTGCTTGGTTACACGTAGAGCGTCGATAAAATATAGTCAACAATTTTCTTACTTTGTGTGTTAGTAAAAATTGTAGTTTTTATTAGTTAGCCATGGAGTTAATTTTGACTTCTACCGTGAACACCGTGAAATTACCTGCAGTGAGCGTAACCGTGCCAACTGGAGTCAAAGCCGTAGTCACTGGATGGGGAAAGACGGTGAGCTTTTCTCTCTCTCTCTCTCTCTCTCTCTTTCTTTCTCTCTTCGGGGATATATCATTCCCACAAACGCGTACACGTTCGACGTCGGTTGGTTTTGGACGGTGCCGCTCGTCGAGACTGATTACCGCCGATTTGTGCAAATAGTGTGGTGGAGGGGAAGAGGAGTTTGCCAATCGGTCGACATTGTCCGGTTGTCACAACAAACATTCCTCCTAGCCGTCCGAAACGTTTGCTGGATTTCGGATCGCAAACTGCGAGTCGTTCGAAGAGTCGTTTCAAGTTCGAACGTATTTTTCTATTCGATGAATAAATTGCAGAAAAGTCAAAGACGTTTTGACTTTGTAATCCAGCGTATGCTTTGCTTATATATTTTATAACTTCAGGAGACTTCCGACACGTCGGACGTGTTGCAAGCACTGTTGGTGCCCACCATCGACGAGCAGAAATGTTCCGACATCTTTCGTAAGAGCTCGCGTCGTATCACCGAGCGAATGATGTGTGCCGGTTATCTCACCGGTGGTAAGGACGCTTGTCAGGTAAAAGAAACAAACTACGTATGAATATTTCGTAGAGTTAACATAAATTTGATTGAAAAACGAAGCTGTGCGAATAATTACAAAAAAAAGGATGGAATAATAAATTCCCTCGAATGGAATATTATTTTTTGTCGTAATAATAAAGAGAAGTAGACGTAGCTGCGTGGTAGATTCCGAGTTTTAAAATTGGACCCGCCGGTGAATATCTTACGCGTCTTATCGAACCTAACTCGCGATAGTTACACGTCGGGGAGACAAAGTTATTCAATTATAGAACGTTCTTCTTTAAAGGGAACAGGGGAGAACACTCTATTTTTTATGGCTCATCGATCGAGTTTAAATAGAACGTCTCGTCTCGAGAGCTCGAGTTTGCAAGAATTCTTAATCGTTCACAGTCGCGTTTTCTAGAGATATTTGCATATCTCTACGTGTATATGTATGTGTATGTATATATACATACATGTATACGAAGATATGCAGATTTACGCGTGTATGGATAAATAGATAAATGGATAAATAGATTCTAGAGATTACGATATCTCGTTCTCGCTGTATCTTCATTTTTCAACTACTACATATTTATTTTATATAAATTAATTTATCTAATGAGATTTTTCATTTCTTATGGTTCTCATATAGAGCGATTCAGGTGGACCTCTAGTTTACAACAACGAACAGATCGGAATCGTATCCTGGGGCATGAAATGCGCGACCAAGGATTATCCCGGAGTGTACACAAAAGTATCTGTCATACGTAAATGGATAAAGGATAATGCAAAGGTGTAGGAAATCGATGATAAAAATATCAATGGCGTAACGTGCCATCGATAACAAATAAAACCTTTTCCTTTCTCCAAAGTTTCCGTATTTGTAACTCGATCGTTCAGATGTCGAAGTAAAATTGTAATCGTTAGTGGACTCTTTCATGGAATCAACTTCCAATTAATAATGATTCGTGCTCGTTACGCTGTACGAGGATGATTACGTAATACCATCTCGATGTCGTCGAAGCGTATCGAGAAATATCGGAGGCTGGCTCGCAGGCAGTTTCAACAGCTTTCGAGGAAACAATGAAAGTCGATTATCGTAAAGGACGGATCTCCGGTTGGCGTCCCTTCGTCGACGAGAAAACAAGAGGACGTTGCTTCGTTGATAGTCGTTGAGGATCATTCTTGTCGTTTGCGCGTTCGAAAATAGCAGTGCTGTCGATTTCGATATATTTCTCAGTGATTTTAAATAAAAGAGTGACGTAAAGTATGTAGATTTAAAAATAGACAAATATTTAAGTTATTCAAGTGAAAACGGTACGTCGTTGCGATAGGTAAGTTTAGCGACGCGTCGCTTATGTCATTCGATGAATATCGTACTATTCCGTAGAGTCTATCGAAAGTATCGAGTAAGTTTGAGACCTCGTGGGAAAGTTAGGCTTTCAAAAATAATAGCTACTTAAAACTAAGAAAGTATGATTTCGTTTTTCGAATTCAGACGATCTTGCTATAATAAAAGTGTCGTGTCCTAGCACGTGTGCTCTGGTACAAGAGGATTTTCTTGAAGCATCATTGGCAGCTCGAGTCTCTGGTAGAAGCAAAGTACTCACGAAACGGCAGTAAAATTTTTTCCAAAAATTCGTCCGCCCTAAACGTTTATCCGTGTCGTCATTCGGAATTATTAATTCTCGAGCTGACGCGAACGTGTTCCGAATTTCTACAGTGTGACCTTGCATAAACGGTTTTGCAAGCTCGCACAGATGGCTGACTCGTAAAGGGCAGCGCGGAATGGCGATGCCTGCCTTTGGCCCTACCATGCTGGCACATAAAGAGCATTGCTATTGTACGTGCCACGGTGATCCTCGTCGTCATCATCTTCTTCTTCTTTTTGAGCGGGTAACACGCCGGCAGGATGAGGCAGCTCTCTCTCTCTCTCTCTCTCTCTCTCGCTCTTCTTTCCTAAGCTTACCTTGTGCCCTTCGGGTCGTTAAGAATCATGCTAGCCGTGGCATACTAATGCAATGTGCATTATGGTCGGTAAGCAATCGATATTACCTGGATATCTAGCTGGTTTCCTACTAGTTCAGCAGCTTGCATGCACCGCTTCCGTATATCCACTCGCACCGAGATAACAATGAGATATAACCCGAGCACGGAAGCGTTTTGTTAGACTTTACGCTGTCCTCGCATCTCGCGAGCGCACACGTGCGCCGATTCGTAATTTCACCTTTACCCCGGGAGGGCACCCTCGCCGTATTTCTCACGGAGGAGTTGGAAGTTGGGAGATGTTAAATACCCGGGGAACTTCGACCGACTATAGGAATATACGTGTAATTACGCTATTGGATTTCTCGGATGTTTGTACGATCGAGTTTGTACGGTTCCACGTAACGCTGAGTTCCGGAGCTTCGAGATCGGTATCATTGTTCGCTGTGTCATTAGATGTGTTCCCACGTAGATCAGCGAGTTCCTATGATTGAAAACCGAACGGCATTTTCCGAAGAATCATTTCATTCTATCTCCTAAATCGATCGTTCTCTCATTAGGTACGTACTTCGATTCCGAAGGTCGCCAAAAAGAGCGGCCTGAATTCCTCGACCACGAAAATTGATACCGAACGTCTATTAACCTGGATATATCGAAATAAAAGGGAGTCCGATCGAACGACGAACGTGTAGTTTCTTTCTAGCTCTCGGTCTAGTTTCATCATGCGTACCACACTCGTCCTGTCGTTTCTTTTCTACCTCGCGCAGCTGGCACGTTCTCAGGATTTTTATTGGGACTGTACGTATCTTCTATGCTTTATATTCTCTCTCTTTTTGTGTGTTTCTTTTAATGGTACATGCCATCGAAACGATCACGCAACGAGGAGACCTACTTCTCTCTCCTTTTCTCTTGTTCTTTTTCGTTTAAATCGAAATCGGAAGTCGAGCGAGTTGCCGGTAATAGATGACGGCGATTTTGCTCGACAATTTCCGGCGAAACATTGATCTGGATAATTCGGCACTTTAGACGACGAGGGTCGCATTGTTGGAGGCCAACCGACCAGCATTGACCAGCATCCCTACCAAGTGAGTGTTTCGGACAATTATTAACTAGTTAAGCGACGATCGTCGAATCGAAGTCCTCGGGGCGTAACCACCGAGACAAATATTATAGTTTCCACGGTCGAGGCAATGGTGACTAGCTCATACGTTTCCATACTACATGCTACATACATACTACATACTACTTGTCGATCCATTGTGTCGATTCTCTGTGTCTCTACGGATCAGTTGAATTAGGGGTAGTACCAGATTTGGAGCAAAACATTCTTCGATTATCTTAGATATTTTATTATTTGATAAATTTATCTATCGTTATGATTTTATGAAGATCTCATTTAACCGTTTGATATTCATGTTATAAAGAAACGATTTGAATCTTGAATATATTAAACGAAATTACAATAAATAGGTTATGCAATCGAATCTCTAGGTGTCTTTACGATTTAACAATCGTCACATTTGCGGAGGTGCCATCATTAGCGAGAAATGGATCATCACGGCTGCTCACTGTGTTAAAGGGTAAGTACCTAGATACTTTTTTTACCTTCATATAAATTAGCCTTACGATTTGTTTCTTTTTTTTTAGTTCGTTTGCACGATTCGTGTCGATAAAGGCAGGAACTGCGGATTTAAATTCAAGAGGTATGGTCATCCGAGCGAAGCAAATTATCGTTCACGATGAGTACGATCGCCATAGTTCGGATTATGATATCGCTTTGATCGAAGTGAGTGAGAATCGATTAAAATCAATTGGAAAAGATTCGATTTAGGTTTTCACGTAATTACGGATTCAGTTAGAGAAGCCACTCCGCTATGATCGGCGTATAAGACCCATCTTGTTGCCAGAAGCCACGGATCAGTATTCGGTAGGTTCGAAGGCCGTGGTGACAGGTTGGGGAGTCCTGAGAAGTAATGGCGCGTTAACCAATCACTTGCGAGAGGTCCAAGTGCCGCTCGTTTCGAACAAGGATTGTTCGCAATTGTACAGAGGTCGTGAGATCACTCCAAGGATGCTGTGCGCTGGTTATTTGAACGTTGGCGGTAAAGATGCCTGCCAGGTGAGTTGCTAATTTCTGGGTTGCTAATTTCCTTGGAACAAACTTTATCCTTTGTTTAATATTTTTCTCAGGGTGATAGTGGAGGACCACTGATGCAATATGGGAAATTAATAGGTATAGTGTCCTGGGGTTTCGGATGTGCAGAACCAGCGTATCCTGGCGTTTACACTCGAGTTACGACTCTTAGATCTTGGATAGCTCAGTACACTGGTGTATGAAATGTATAGGTTTTAATTTAACAGTAGGCTAGATTTTATTGAAAGAAATAAGTATTGTATAGCGACAGCGGATAATACAGATTATCTCGTTTTTATTATATCTTAATTTATACTTAAATATCCGACTACTTGATTATACCTTGTCACTCGTAAGCATTGTAATCCTGTATTTGTCACGCGCGCGATCAAATCGATTTCCCAATTTTCTACATTAATAGGTGACTAGTGAATGCCCGAGCTCAAAGCAATCCACTCTAGGTAACTACTGATGCGGGTATAGACACCCGGATGTAGCATAGTTTCACATCCTAATCCATAGGATAGAATCCCAATCAGCATCTGGTCTAGCATGAGGGGTGCTCCTGGATCTCCCTACAAACATACGTGAGACGGTTTCGGTAAATGATCGAGAGATCGTGTTCGGATTAATTCTCCTTCCTGGTCTATTGTTTGCGAATAACTGCGAACGTCGCTCTTCAATTTTGGCCATAACTCCTAAGCAAATACTTGCGACGAGATCGACTCGATTTCAACGTTTGCACCGGTTATATCTCGTTATTGATCTTGTATTATTGTTTAACGATAATAGAAGGGTAAATAAAACGTGACATTCGGCGAGAACGACACCGAAATCTGCACCGGGATTGACGTTCCTTTCGGATACGAATAAAAATGCTGGGATTCACCCACGTATGTCCGTGTGCTGCTGGGAAATTTGGCTCGAGAAGGAGGACGGCGAATCCGTCGACGCATTCGCGAGGACGATTTTATTATTATATTATCGTAGCATCGAGAAACCGGAGAAAAGCTTCGACGCTTTTTCGCAGCGGGCCGGGTCACCATTATATTCTTTCAATAATATTCAATTTCGATTCCGTGGTCCGTATTCCGTATTCAAGGAGACATTCTTAAGCATCTCCCTTCAGCCTCCCCTCAGCCACGTCGCCAAGGAGGAGAGTACTTTTCAAGAGGACGCTAGAGTATCGTTAGAGGTTCAACCTGCATGAATCGAGCGCACAAAGAGTCCATTTACGGATATCGCCGGGATACTTTGGAAATTAACGTTATCACCGCTGGCGCGCGCGCGCGCTCTCTCTACCCGCGGAAGCAGCCACCGCGGCTTTCGAATACGAAGGACTCTTCCAGACGATGCGAGTGGTACTCGGAGGTTACGTGCTTTCGTTCGGCTCCTTTTGAAAACGTGTCGATCGAATAAAAGCCGATTCTCACGGAGTATAACGCGCGACCGTTGCAGAAGGACGTGCGACGCCTCTTTCATTTCTCTTTGTATGCGCATCCGACTGTTGGGATGAAAGGTACGATTTTTTTTACGCGGGTCGCTAAAATTGATCGATAACACTGTCCAACAGCGAAAAAATTACTTGATGGCCACTAGGTGATCCTT
>JAIFRP010000090.1:152029-166878 GCA_032403825.1 Odynerus spinipes | reverse complement strand
ATTACCTCGTCCCCCTGGTGGTAGCTCCGTTCGTTTATTTTTTTATTTTTATATATATATATATATTCTCGCGAATAAAGGTAACATCGCTAGTGGTAACTGAAAAAATAATCATTAAATCCCGAATACGAAACAACGCGCTAGCACGGTGACTAGTGAAACCGTGTAAATCGTTCTACTTCTCTTGACAAATAGTAGTAGTTATCTAATACGTCACCGTAGCAATCACGGTGGACAGAATTGTTCCGTGTGTTGGTCGATCGTTGGGATGCATCGATCATGATCAAAGGGACGCGTGCATCCATTTTTGCGGGACATTCTACTCGACGTAGAGCGATAGCGTCCGGGTCACGAGGAAATTACGTGTTTCTAAGAGAACCCGCTGCTTCGTGCTCTGCCGATTTCCTATCTACTTGTAAATAACATTTATCGCGATCTACTCGAGATAGATAGATGCAATACTCTATTTTATGGAGATACGATCGAATTCGCGAGTAATAATTACTTTCTGTTTTAAGACACGATTCGAGGAATCAACGTGATCGACGAGTGAAACTGTCATATAGTGGAAGATAATCTAACTATTAATCTAACTATAGGTTTACCTATATATACATATACTTGTTACAATTAGTTTGTATTCGTGTATGTATTTGTATTAGGATCATAGACGCGTTTGGTATCTCGGCGCCAGGATAAAGGTTAGGAAACTCCTTGAAACCATCTACTCTGTTCTCTTTCTCTCTTTTTCTCTCTATCTATTTCCCTGTCACTTATCTATATCTTGAGCGAATTCTCTCACCTGACACGTCTCCACTCCCCGAGTCATATTACCAGCACAAAGCATTTTCTCAGAGACTGGCTTGTAACTAGGCATCGCCGTAGCGCACGTCTTCTGATTTACGGTCTTGACGCTTATCACCGAGAGCTCGGATTCGACCGGTGTCTTCTGGAACTAAAAGTCCATGATAAGGAACAATGTTGAGTGCTTGGATGATAGAGACGAGTGAAAAGGGATTTTTATAGCTAGACTAAATTAATTCATTTTATTCCAATTGAATTTGAAATTTAGACGATTAATAATCAGGCATTCAAATTTCTTTCTTTTATTAGTTACAAAATTAATTAATTGAACCTACTATTTTTTGATGCCAGCCAGTAACGAAACTCGTTCTATCATCTTCGATCTTAACATCCGCGTCTTCCGGTAAAGCGATCGGCTGTAATTTTTCCCCAAACATCGCTGGTTCTCTTAGCTTATAAAAACGGAGATCGTTATTTCGATTAATTTTCAGAAATAACAAAAATACTGTTCGTGTAATCGTTAGTAGCAGATACGTACCTTTATCAAAGCTATATCGTTGAAATAAACGTACTTGTCGAATTCATCGTGAACGACGACTTTGCTCACATCCAAATTATCTCCACCCGTAGCCAAGGAAGCAGTACTAACGCGTATTTTTATATCGGATTCCCTCGAGCTGAAAAGATACGATTTTTCTATTCTAATTACGGTGCCAATTATGAATTGTGTTCGAGTTTTTCTTTTATCAGTACTGAATCGAACAGGGACTTCATTAACGAGAAATGGAATATGTACTTGAATACACAGGACGCTGCGGTTAAAATCCAGGATTCGTATATCAGAGCACCGCTACATACGTGTCTTCCTAATTTTTGAACAGACACCTAAAGGAAACGATGATGTTCTATATTAGCTGTCAAGTTAAACGGAAGTTCAGATTTTTGTAAGAATCGGAACCAAAAAAAAACGTCTATAAGATAAGTATAGTTATTGTAAAATTGTTTATACTATACTCACGTGATTATGACCGATCTCCACAATGCAATCTGATAAAACATTTCATTGACTTACGTGATAGGAGTACTCCGTGATGGACGCCTTTCTTGCCCCACCAAGAACAAGAACTACACACACATGCATATACAAACACGTTATTTAGATACTTGTTTCATAGTAATACTTTCCTGCGATAGGTCATGTATCACAGGCCGTGAGAAGAAAAATTTTTTAAGGAGACTTACACTCAGCGAAGGTGGCACAAATTAAAACACCGAACTTTATATTCATTTTCTTGATGATCGATCACAATTCGACGACGACGCGTGCCGAAATATCTCACGTCTCTCTAACGTCGTATAGCATCGTAGATAAAACTTCTTTCGGATATTATCGATTCTTTTAAGGGGAACGAAAAACGTTTTTCGTGTAAATCGGAAGGAATGCCGGTATTTCGTTCGCTCGTAGTAACTTCTTCGACATTTTAACGCCAAAACAATGTTTCTTAGATAAAATTTTATTCTTTTTCGTGACTTTACCTTAGCTTTTATAAATATATCAAACGTTCCATAAGATATCGTATCGTATCGAGATGCCGTGATAACGTTGTGTCGATTAATAGATTAGGTAGTATCATAATCATCGCGAATGAATGATCCATTTACCTTTTATATTTTATACCGATAGCTGACGATGAACGGGTAGTAATTCATAAGAGTGATCGCTTTAAATTACTTTTATAGTTTATTTGTATTAATTTTAACATAACTTTGTGCAACCATAGGTGTTGAGATCGTTAACACAGAATTATTTAAAACACGTCATAATTTTACTTAAAACGAGCTAACGATCTTCGCCCACGTGCTTATTTTCGCGACGTTGGTGTAAACACCAGGATACTTCGGTCGGGCGCATCCAAATCCCCACGAAACGATTCCATAAAGTACGCCATTCGCTGTGAGGGGTCCACCGGAATCACCTTGGCAAGAATCCTTCCCGCCTTTGTCGTAACCAGCGCATATCATGCTTTGGGTTATCTCTGCCTCATACTCGTAGGCTTTTTGACATGCCGTCCTGTTCACGATGGGTACGCTTACTACTTGTAAACTTCCAGGTTGTTTACCACCTTCCTGAAATTTTTAAATAGAGTAAACGAAAGATCAAGATGGGTTTGCAATAACGTAATTGCCACAATTGTTAATTACCGATAATTTACCCCATCCGGTAACGTTCACGAGAAAACCAGCTGAGGGTTCGCTGCTCGCGAGTTTGATCGGTTTCACGAAGTCATTAAATTCGATCTCTCCTTCGACCTGAAGTCAGTGTCAATTTTCAAAGTCGAAGCAATTTTTCTTTATTACCTGCATAAGTAACTTACCTGTATGAGACTAGCATCGTAATCTATCATCTGAGAATTGTACAGCGGATGTTTTACGACCTTCTTTACCGCATATTTTGTACCATTTGACGTACTATTACTACCCACCGATATAGAATAGTAATCAGCTGATAAACTGAAATATAAATTATAGGACTCGAATATTTCGTTCGTGCCTCGTTTACAATTACAATTTGAAGAATATCAAAAGTCATTACCCTACGCAATGAGCCGCGGATATGAGCCATCTTTTGTTAATTATAGAAGCACCACACAAGTGACCGTATACCGCTAAACTTGCTTGATGAGGATGCTCTCGAACGTTAGCATCTTGTCCACCCACGATTCTGTTGATCGGTAACGGAGGTGTCAGTCTCACCGAAGCACCTGTGATATCGTTAATTTTGTTACAAAACAGAACACTCAACTTTTTATATATCTTAACTTCATTTTTAATACAAGAAAAATTGAAATCTTGCTTCTTTTTTTTTATAAATTTGGTTAATGGTATACGTAATATCTTGTTGCCCCGTTTTATTCTAATTGGTTAATTATTTAATTAAATTTTGTGTCACTCACCCAAGCACGTCGCCGCGAGAGCAGCGAAAATAATAACGAAACTTCGTAACATTTTGCAAAAGTATAAATTCCACCGTTGTATCGCCTGCTGGCTTTTATATCGATACCTTCGAGATTGGAGCTTATCTCGCGTGTAGTGGAATGTCTAACGTTAGTTTTCATTTTTACAAATGCCCTGGAAAACTCCGATTAGTTGTGTTAAAATATTTTTTTTTATCGACGAATGAGACCAATTACTTTGCTTTGGAGATATCGATAATACTTCATCACGGTGCGCACCAATCTTTTACACCGTCCACTTTTTCTTCGGCGCTCGCTCGTGCTACCTTATCTCTCGATCTTCATCAAGTTTAGCGATAATGCGAACAAGGAAATCATTTAATCACGCGTGCCATTGTTTCGTTTGTTTTTTCTACGATAAGTGAAATCCATTGATGCATTCATGATCACGTTGTTTCTAAAGTTCATTTGTTATTTATGTCGATTTTAAGAATGATTTATTTAAATGTTCCCTTCACATTTATGTTAATTAATAATTCACGTGGGATGGGTCGAAAAATGTATATTTAATGTTGTTACGTTATAATATTATAAAATTTTTTTTTAAATTTCATTTTGTCATTTTACCCCCATGTCGACCGCGTACACGCGATATTCGTTGGATTGTTACATCGAGATAAAAATATTCCAGAACAGCATTCGCATCCACCGAACGCAAAGGTCGTGGCCACGGTCTGCCTATTAACATATAAATCAAATCTTCGGAACAGAGGCAGGCAGCTTCCTTCTTTCCCTTCTCTCTCTCCCTCTCTGCTTCTCTTCCTGCCCTTCTCTCCTTCTCTGTCATCCAGATTCCCCACTCCACCCCTCCTCTCCTCGAGATTCTCTTCCTGTTGCCGGCGTAGGATACGTGTCTTGCACAGCTGTCTTCGACTCGTGCTCGAGAACACATCGTCGTTTCGCGTCAATGGAAGCGTGAAACTCATCTAAGGAGTATCTTCGTCGAGCGAATGGGTTGAAAACGAGGTGTATGATTTAAATTATGATTAGTGAAATACGTTGATGTATAGTCGGGAATTAAAATTAGGGAAAATTAGGGAAATACTTTGTACAGATAAAATATTGATTTTTAAAGATTATTTAACGTCATTTTTAAACTGGTCCGATCGCGGATAAAAATAAAATAAACGAGTAGGTTATAAATCACCCTCGAGGGATTTCACTCGTCAGCGTCGGAAAGGGAAACGAATTTTATTTCTTATTTCTCTAAGGAAAGGCGTTTCGAAAATAGCAAAAGGTAAGGGAAGAGGAAGTCCGATCGTCGAAGACGCTGCTGATGCAATTTGAACGGAAGGAAACGAAGATCCTCGCCGAAGTTTGGTTGGCTCGATGTAACTTCCGTTCACAGGAGCAGTCCTGGGTGCCATAAGTCTGTCGTGAAAGGACTAACGAGTTCTATCCTGGGAGGATTCTCCGGCTGGACATTCGACCGGCCACCTTGCATCCTTCCCGCGTCCCTTTACCCATTCCTCTCTCTCTCTCTCTCTCTCTCTCTCTCTTTCTCTCTCTCTCTTACTCACACTCTCTCTCTTTTTCCCGGATACACAAAGGATTTCGAGAGTGATTACCGCGCATCTGGGACACACGTTATATGGCGTATGCAATTTTCACGCCATATCTTCTCTCTAATTTATCGGAAAAAGAAATTCCACGAGAATTCCGTGGTTCTCTTTAAAAGATCTCTCTTCGTCACTTCGAGTATCCTTTTTTCTCGAGCTTCGTTATAAATTTTATAAGCGTCGCAGGTTTTGCGATAAGATACAAAAGAAAATCTTGGAAAATTCTTTTGTCCCTTTCGACTATTATTTGCCCTCCTGTAAAACGTTTCTCCGAGGTATCGATCTCCGTAGAATCTAACAATACGCGCTCGCCGCGCACACACTCGATCTTGCAAGTCCGCATCGCGGTAGAAGGAAACACAAGCCCCATCGGTAGATTTTACGAGAGAACGACGTAGAGGTCGGGCCGGTACCGGGGGGTCATGAATATTACATATTCGGCCGGTATTAATATTTTATCTCGGCATTGTCCGTTGATGAGGCGCAATGGGCCTTCGGAGCGCGCGCACCGACATAGAAGAGAAAAAGATACGGAAGGTGAGCGGAAGGGGGGACAGAGAGAGGGGAGAGAGAGAGAGAGAGAGAAGTAGAAAGATCCAGCAAAAGCGTGTTTAAATTCGTAAATATCTGACATTTTGGTAGTCGAACGGGAATAAGGGTTGAGAGAGATAGCAAAAGGGAAAAAAAGAAGAAGAGAAGAGAATAAAAAAAAAAGAAAGATAAAAAGGAAGTTACGTAATTAAACCGAGCGTGCATCGTTTTCCTTGCATTATAAATAGCGGCACATTAGAAATGAAACCGGCATCGAATGAAAGAGTAAAAATGTAAAAGAAGAGGAGATCTCAGTGTGTTCCGCGTAAATCATAAGCTAAGCGTCATCGTTTGTGCCACCACCACCACCACCACTAGTAGAAAATGTTTGTGCCACGTCACGAGCGCCGTTAACGCATGCCGACGTTATTTTTCTTCAAAGGCGAGTTTGGTGAAGCTCGCGATAGCAACCGTGTTGTTCCGTTGGCGCCTTCGTGTCTCCGTGGCTCGCGGAACTTCCTCGTAGATATATATATATTTTTTTTCTTTCTTTTCTTTTCTACTCTCTCTCTTTCTTTTTTTTCTTTCTTTCTCTCATGTTCACCGGCGGGACGCCAAAATCGCTTCGGAAGATGGACAGTCGTGCCTTTTTCGCCCGGTGCGTAAGGGAAATTCATCCTTCGTGGAGGATTGCCAGGTTAAATTCTCGATCGAGTCGAATAATCTCTTCGCCGAGGCGTAGGTATACCTACGTGTAGGATGCTTTAATTATCCATCATCCATCAGCGATATTTTAGAGATTCCTCCGTATTGGTAACGAGGGTACTCGATATTCGCGAGTAGCTAGCTACCGCAAAGTCTATCGAAATAATTTTACTCTTGGTACGGCCGGTAATTATTGTAAGGGCAATTAATTTACACGCGATTTTCTCGACAACGATCCGCGAGTGTTGTTCCGCGAACAAACCAGTGCGTGGAGGAACGCGTCGGTAAAACGATGACGTGTAATTTTCATACGCGTCCCGCAACATAATTAATTTCGTTGTAACGAGTCCACGAAATTTTCGCAAATTTTGCTACGAATACTAATTGATACCAACGAGGATGATTATTAACGAAGAAAGGAAGGGAAGAGAAGAAAAGAAGAGAAGCGTCGATGATAAAATCCCAACGCATGGTGAAGTAACGTCACGTACGTAAGCAAAGAACTCGTGTCAACGTCGTTACCTGCACGGCAACGTGGCGGATTTGCGCATGTTACGCGCCGCGTAACTGTCATATCGTCGGAACATTTTTCGTACGCGCAAATTCTCCGTGTCTTTGCGCCCCGTGGACTGATGCGTTGTCGAGCGTTAACGAGCGCGGAGCGATTCGATAACGAATTTTGGATGACGTGTAAAAAATCGGCAATTTTTTTCTTTTTTTGGTTCGTCAGCTAGCTGGATACGAATTTTATTACACTTATTTTGTAAGCACTATACAAAGATTTGTTTTTTGCTTTTTCAAAAGGGTCAATCCGTCGGCCAGCACTCACATTCCGAGAAACGACCACGTGTTTCCCTAAATGTATCATCGCGATACCAAGGGCGGTAATATTATTTGTAATAAAATTTAATTAATCTCACCGGTGCGGCGACCATTACCGCCATGACGCTTGCATAATACAAGAGGAAACCGTATTACGCTTGGTGCATTCGACGAGAGCCTACCGCAGCTCGTTTCTCGCGCATCGTAAACGTTATGGGCATGGACCTAGTGAAAATCGACGAATCGATGCTTCGCACCGATATTCTCTCTCTTTCCCTCTCTCTGTCTCTCTCTCTCTCTCTTCCTCCCTGACTCTCTCTTTCTCTCTTTCTCTCGTGCTTTTGCGCGCTTCGTACGCGGCTCGTATTTTTCGAAAATTTTTCCACCGAATTCGGAACTCGCAATTCGATTACGCGCGCGCGCGCACGTGGCCTCGGCATTTCGTCGAAATCGAGCCGGCGCTGTGCCGCCACATACCGCGTCGGTTTTGGATCGGTTGTGCTAACAAGAGCAACGCTTCGTCGAATTGCGAAGCACCAAATGCTGATTGTTATTACCCTTCGAATTAATTTGTACCTACGTTTCGTTGGATGAAATGCGAGAGACCGGTAAAAAGCTCGTTTATGGATGCCAGTCATCAGTCTTGGCTACCTATACTCCGTTCGGCGGGAAAAAAGCATAGAAAGAAAAATAATAAAAAAATGTCAGGGAAAAAAAGGAACGTACGAGTTTGGTGGGACGACGACACCGAGATGAATAATGCGCGTAAAGCGATATAAACGATCTCGCCTCGGTGTAACCTCCACCCTCTTTGTTTCCCCGCCCCTATCTGTACCTTCTCGGAGCTAGCCTGTCATCGACGCAATTAGCTTTTACACTCGTTCGGCTGTGCATCTCGCAGGACACAAATTTTGCACCTATATTACGTTAAATTACGATACGATAGGAGACGAGACGATAACGCGTACGTATACGCGCGAACTGATAACTATATCGGCGCGTCGACGTACATTGCCAGCGTTTAATTTTTTTCCTAACGATTTTTAAACCTTTTCTGAGGTTAAAATTAGTAAATTCCTTTCCGTGACGCGTTAAACGTAAGCGATGGTCATGATTTTGTATTTTTTCGAAAAAATTGGATGGAGAATACGAGAAGACTCGTGTAAAATCGTACAGACTCGTGATTTTTTTAGAGGATTGCTCAACCGCACGGTGGAATCGACTGCAGAGAGTGTACGCTCCCGGGGCCCATGATGGGACATAAATTTGTCATCCATCGAGGAGAGGAGCCGCATTCCCTCTTCTCCTCCCTCTCACGCCACACGTTTTTAATTTCGCGTTATTCGAGGCGTATCGCTTCGCGGTTCCCGTTCCTATTTGTTTCGCGCGAGTGCGCGTAATTTATGGAAAATCACGTGGTAATTTGGAGAATCGATCGATCTGCTTCGCTGCGAGACTAGGGTGGACCGTTTCTCGATATATATATATATATATATGTGTATGTATGTATGTATGTATGTATATATGTACATACGTAGGTAGCGTGCACGTGCTAGCGACGAAATCGTGCCTCTCGGAGCACTACTCGAGAGGATAGGACGTTTAAATTGGACCTCGCGATAATAGATCGTACGAGCGGTCACTGCTCCAATGATTAATAACAAATTTATTACACTTACCTGCTATTTGCGTAAATTGCTTAAAAATTTGACACACTCCTTTGGAAAGGAACTCGAGTAACGCGTATCAATTTAGCTCGTTCGAGAATTTTGGACAATTCACGATCTACCAAGTATGGATGTAACGATTTAATAAATCAGAATTTTTCTCATCGCAGTGGTAGGAGGTAAGCATTTTGGGAATTCGATGATTCGTAGAAGCGGGAAGCATATTCGGTCGACGGCTAATGTATCAGAACGGAGAGAACGTGACCGGTTACTAGGGCAGCCATAAAGCAGAATGCATAATTGAGCTTTGCGAATGATTAGAAAGCTCCAGCGAGAAACCACCGGAATAATTAGCATTCGCGTTTCGAAGATCGATCACTGCGGTCGATTCGGTGTAACGTATCGGCTGCGGATAGAAAACAAGAGATCGGGCGCGCGAACTCGAGCGTATTGTCGGAATAGGAAATTCCTCGGGTTTATACCTAAACGCGATGAGAATACCTACGTGCGAGTTGATAGCGAGCTTCGGGACATCAGGTGCTGGTGTGCTGACCTCACGATGGTTTCCCTATCACGAATTGTCTTGTTCCTACTCTCTGGCTTCTATTCTCTTCTTTACTCGAGCTGAGGATTAATTGAAAGCTTCGACATTCTCCGAGATCGAAATCGTATATGTGCGAGACCACTTTTGACCGATAGTACGTTCGCGTATATAATATGAACAAATTTTCGAATGTCGAGAAAGAAAAAGCTGAAAAACGAGTAAACGATTTTTATTGCTACAAGAAAACAGTTGTATGTATATACATATATATGTATGGTAGAGTTTTATGTATCTGGAAAAAAAGAAAAAGAAAGGAAACGTGGAATTTGATGCTGAAAATGGTTTCTCCCCCTTCGTATATATTTGTGAATGCTTACGCACCGTGCTCGAATTCAAAATCTTTCGGCACGAGGAAAAGAAGAGAAGAGAGAAGGAAAATCGTATTAGAAACGAGGAGACGGATGTCATTCGGTAATATTTATAGTCTCGCGACAACGCCACACCACGTGTCGGAATGTTTTCTTTATATTTTTGACAGCATTTATTACCGTTCGATCTGTCATTCCTATTCCGAGAGTCTCCCAATTTATTTTTCGCCAGGTAACATATTTTTGCCAGACGGAAAGAGGAGCTTCTCTTTTGGAAAAAGAAAAGGAGCATTTCTGTTTTCTCGATTTGATATACGGGGTTTAAAAATTTTTTTAAAATATCGAAGTGTAGGACAATTCCGTTTTCGATCGCTTAGTAATATTTTTAAAGCTGATTTAATTAAATGACTGATCTGGGATAAAAAACGAATAGATTTTTCATTCTCTTATCTTGAATAATTTGTTATATCTTTAAATATTGTACAATCTTGAAATTTGTATCTTATCCTTGAAATCTTATTTTAATGCAAAACTACACAAAGAAGGCGTAAGTAATAGTAAGTAAAAGTAAGTAAAAAAGGATGTTAAGTATACCGGTAGCAACGAAAACGTACGTACGTTGTCTATATGGTCATATATGTCACACGAGGGATACGTGCTACGTTTAAGTGAGACCGCCACTGAATAATGAACGTCGCAAAACGTCCCAAATTCCAGAAGTAAGACGAACGCTATTTCCGTCAAGGGAGCAACAATTTCGTGCGGTTTTATATTTTCCTCCTGGCATCACGCACGTGTACTTACCGTCTTCAACGTGTGGAACATGTTAAAAGTACGAAAGGTACGAAGGAAACGTTTCCTTCGTCGTTCTCCCCATGTAACACGTACGATTTACGTGACACCTGCTGGTTCGTCCTTCGCCTTTTACATTTCGCCATCCACCGCGAATCCTTCCTTCCGATCTTCGAATTCGACTTTTTCGAGATATTTTGTAATGGTCATCCCTTTTCGTGACGTGAGATTCGTGCGAAAATCCCGACGATATTTTTATATCTTACATTAGATCGCGATCTCTAAATTTATAGAAATTGATTTGGACGATAAAAAGTTACCGGAGAATCAATTTTTATATATCTTTGCAAATTTTCGAAAGAAAAACATAAACAAGAAACCAAAGTATAGCCCACTTTGAAATTTCTCCAAAAAATCCGCGTCAATAAAAAAAGAAGTACCTAATCGAGACAGGAAATCGCGTTACGCGTATTCCCGGTTGTTTCGAAAGTTACCTCTCTTGATTTGGAGGATCATTTTATTTTCGCTCGTTCGACAGAGTACATTTTTCTCCGGTTTGGTTTCGATGACAGGAAAAGTGGAGGACGCGCAAATTAAAAGCGCCACTCGTACATACCTACATCACGCGAGAGGTAAAACGTATGTAGGTATAGTACCAACGAACAAACAGTTTGTTTTGCTCGTGAATCGAAACATTCGCTTCCTCATGAACAAACTCGCCAAATTCAATTTGGAGAAAAATATATTCGACTCGCGTTCGAATGTGCCGCGCACAGTGCGCTGCGCTGCTGTTTCGTTGCTGCCAGACTAGAACTAGATCGTATCTACATATACATAGTATCCATAAGTCGTCGTCGATGGTTTTACGGAATCGCCCGACGTTAACGATTCATTAAAAACGCAACAAAACGTTTTTACGAGACACCCAGCCTCGTATCTCCGTCGTGCCGCCCGTGTCCGCGACTTGATGCACGGCGATCGAAGTAACGCCGATAACGGAAGAATTATTACCGCGAGAAATTTGTTTAATCCTTCCCCGAGTCGGGAGGACCGCGTTTCTCTAGATTTTTCAATGAGAAGACGATACCGAGGGAAAGATATAACCCAGCGCCTCGTAAAATCGTGAAATATGTATCCCGGTAAAATAAACATTTTATCCGGCGCGCATAAAAATTATCGAAGAAAGGGTACTGCCTTTATACGCGAAACGATCGTTATGCTTTTACTAGATAGCACTGGAAAAACGATTCCCGTTTCTTTTTAGAGGACAATGCCGGTGATAAATATGAGCGTGCTCGTAAACGTACCTTTCGATCACGCGCGGATCAATTTCTCGGAGGAATCGTTTGTAACGCGTTAATGTTTTTATTTTTTTTTGTTTTAATTCCATAAGCGTGACGAGTGTTTTAAATAAAATTCGTGCCTCCGCGAAGAACATTTATCTCAAATACACGTATTCTTTCAGGTAATTACGTTTATACTTCCAAGAGCTTCCAATGCAAGGCATACTTTCTCAATTGGGGCATCGCATGCTTCGAGAGTCACAGTTCCACACTAGCATGAAGCAAACGATCGAAAGATGGCGAGTTTGGATTCTATAAAATATATTGGTATGGCACGCCTAAGCGAAGGTTTGTCGAGCCGATCGCGAGTGACACGATAGGCCATACCGTATCGGATGCCTCCGTATCGCGAGCATCGCATACACCCGGCGTGTAATGGAACACGTCTTGCACGTGTGGAAGCTCGCGCGAAGGCGCATCCTTGGCACGCCGATTGGCTCGCGAACATCTGTAATTTCGAGCTCGGACTCTTGTCTAAAACGGTGGATCGATGATTCTTCGTTTATTTAAAATCGTTTCATTTTAGATCATTTTGTAAAGTTTCTCTTTGGCAACCGGAAGTTCAGTTCGGACTTAATCAATAATTCGGACGACGTAAATGATTTAACGAAGCATTCATCGCAAGTTAAAAAACTTTCGGAAAATCGTCGAAAGCTCGAGCTAGAGAGCATCGAGAGAGTACGATCGGCTCGTTCGTGATTCTAGCGGGTAATTATTGACGTTTTAGCGATGCTTAAATATTTATAGAACAAATATCGACTCCGGGGGAGTTAGATTGCCGAGTAATTTTGGCGAACTCCTCTTTGGACCGTTGTCGAGTAATTTTCCTGAACATCGGCGGCACCTCTGTTGGTTTCTATTCTCTTTCATTCACTCGCGACGATTTAGTCATTTATGATAAGAACTCGTCACGTCGAACGGATCGAGAGATCGTGCTAGATGACAACACTCTTTTCGCACCTCGCATAATGCATTATGCATTACGCTATTCTAGCAAAGGAAAAAATATCTTTGACGTAAAATAGCAACAGCACGCGTGTCCTTCATACGTAATCGATCCATTCGACTATCGATTCGCGTATCGATTCGTCCTCTCTTCTCACCCTCATCATTTTTTCATCTTCAAATCTTTTCATCGTCCTACATTCTCCTGTACACTCTCCCCCTCTTTTCAAATTACTCACGTCCGATTGTTATCAACTGCTATGGAATTTTTATCAATTTTTATTAACACGCGCGATCTAATCTTTCACAGAGCCACGTTATCGGAATCGGTATGAAGGAGTTGATTCTATCTGCTCGTAGATTGAGGGTTGATTCTATTATTTTACCGAAAAAGTATTGATTTGATACTCGATGCACGGTACGAAACTATACCCGTTTGTTTTTATCGTATTAATCCGCGATAACTTTTCAACAATAGGATGACTCGTTTCGATGTATATCCACGTATGAATTTTTTTTATTTATTTTTTATTCTCGAATAACATAGCCGTAAGGTACTTCGAATCAACGAGGAGTTTCTCCATTTTTTTTATCACACAGATATACGTATGATTTAATTGTAAGTTCGATATACATAGCGAGTATCTCGCTAGGATTAAATAGATTTTCGTACGAGCGGATTAAAGTTAACTTCTGTTCTCCTACAAACGTAAACTTCCAGTTCAAGACGTCCATTATCGATCAAAAAGAGAGAGGGAGAGAAAGAGAGAGGAACGAAGAGAGAAACTGTTTAAAGATGGTGCGACGAGGATAAGAATCGAAAACGATCGTAGCCCTCCCAGTCCCACGCTTTTCTCTATCGACTAAGAAACTTTTGCTTTTAACTTTCGAAATAGACGACGAGTGCTTTTTCAAGAAGTTTGGTCGAAACGTGAGTGAGTTGCAAATCGTATATTTATACTGTGAGTTAGTGCCTTACGTTTTTCGTCCTTTTTCTTCATTTTTTATTTCAGGTAAAAGGATTACTAGTGTCTTTCTTTAATTTTATTTAATGATGAACTTCAGTTTCATTTTTTTTATGATTATATTTATTTCATATTTGTTACATATATTTGTTACATATATATATATAGTCTAGACGTCTATAAATATAAATATAGGCACATACAGGAGGTTTTGCAATTTAAATAACGATCTCTATGCGAAGTATGAGGAAAAGAGGCGTAGGTACCTAAAGAAGAGTAGTAGAAGTTGCGGTAGTACGTCGGTAGGTTCGAAGACAGGGGCCTCTGTCGGAGTAGGTGCACCTTGAATGGGTATCGCTGGTAATCTACTTCGTGAAAGTTTCCTTGAGATTCTGGAGAAGCTCCGGTTAAGTCAGCCGCTACGTGTAAGCCGGGTGTTACCGTGGCTGATGAGTCCAGGACACTTTGAGAGTACGCTTACCGAAAGGCGACGCGTTTTCACGTTGCAATATAGTCTTGTTCCCTATCTTGCTTCTTCTCTCTTCTTCTCTTCCTCTCTCGCTCTCTCTCTTTTTCTTTTTCACTTACAGGCACACGTATCCATCTTCTTTCTTCGTCATTTCTCCTGCTTTTTCACCACCACGTCCATATCCCATGTTGGTTGGGCGAACGTGATCGAGAAATGTTTACTCCTACGAACCATCGATGTTTTCTCTCTACCGTCGATAGCAGCGCAACCCAGTCGCGTTCGAACCTTCGAAGGGTAAGGACGCATTCAAGGAACTCTCTC
>JAIFRP010000090.1:127465-137548 GCA_032403825.1 Odynerus spinipes | reverse complement strand
GAAACTCGAACGTCGCGACGCGCTGCCTTCGGGCTTGAAACGCTGCCGACGTCAAAATCGTTTTACACCCAACGCGGTAGCCATCGCGGTAGCCATCGCGGTAGCCATCGCGGTTCTTCTGGATCCTCGAGTAGCCCATTCACAGAAGAGCAGCTATTTTCTATGGACTTGTAGATTCTCCCGAATTTTTTTACCACGTCCCTTTCACTCCCACGTGAATTTTGAAGGTTGCTATGAAGGAAGGTTCCACTGTGGCATTCTCCGAGTGCTTATTCCGAAAGTGTCTTTAATATCGTTTATCGAACGAGGCTTTCCCGGAAACTGTGCCCCTGTATCGTGAGTCGCATGACATATTTCCAGGATACACGTCATATGCTTTAATGTATCGCGGGTAGCGTAAGGTGGCCGACGTAAATGGGGATTAAAATACGATCTTAGGGTATCAGCGGGTATTTTAAAGTAAATTGCTTCGCGATTTAATGAGAAGGCGTAGTTCGACTTACGTGTTTTAGGTATATTGGACTATGAATAAGCACCATTAGTCTTGTTACCGATAGTGGTTCAGTCTCGTTGAGCTTCATCGAAGTCTCGTATGTCAAGCAGTCAGTAATCTAGGCTTATGCAGATAGGAGGATCAGTTGAGATTAATTACTCATTCGGTTCACAGCTAGGCCTATCGACTTAGGGCTTGCTCTCTCCACACTCTCTCTCTCTCTCTCTCTCTCTCTCTCGTTCTCCTGTTTACTCTAGATATCGTTCGTGTTGTCTACGAGGGGACGAGCGTGTATCAAAAGAAATTTGCTTCTGGGGTAGTTTCTGCAAGTTCCAGGCTTAATTTTCCTCGGGAATACGAATGACAAATATTTCGACGTACGTTCGATAAATAAAATATTACGCTGGAGCTTCTATATTTTAATATAATAACGTATCACGCGTAATGCACGAGCAGGTAGGAAAATTGTCCTCGGTAAGTGAGAATGATGTTCCCATAGCCACTACGTAAATCTTTTTGCTCGACGTATAATGGCAGTGCGATCTAGTGAAAACAAGCACGATACCACGAGGAAGAACGTCGAAGAAAGGAAAACTCTGTCGTGACGTTGACGCTAAAGAAATGTTCCCGAGGGAATTTATAGGGAAATAAATATCCTCGTATTTATACGGTGGATGCATGTGTATTCTTTACGGAAATGAACTGGATCTTTCTCGTTCGTTTCAAAGTGGATACCCTAAACAATTGTTCTGTAGTGTTTTAACGCTTAAAAGAAAAGTGAAGATATTTAATTTTTTATTATTTGCTCGACGATAGGAACTGTCCCCCCATTTCCGTTACGATTTCGACAAGATACGTTCGCTCCTTTGTATTTCTGATTGGATTTTATAAAGATATATGCAGGTATTCAGTATTTGTAGATATTCGAAAAGAAGAATATTGAAATGGCGAAATAGAAAGGTATAGTCCGTATTACGTAGAACGACATCCATATATACGTGTCTATAGGAAATAGTATAAAGCTGGATTTCGGTATAAATCTTATCGTTCGGAGTAAGAAACGACCTTTTGAATGGCACAACGAATAGTTACGATACATCATCGGGGAAGGACAGGAAGGTTCGCGTATAGGAATATAACTTTTGTTCGATGGGCCAGCGAGATTAATAACGCCGCCGTTACTATCGTTGCCAAGTGATCTTACGCTCTGCTAGACTATCCAGATCGAAATGTTTTTCCTTTGTCGGTGGAGAAGCTGCGGAGTGTTTTTGAGCACTTTCAACGAGATCACCGAGCGTGACCATGCATTATGAGTAATGAGACGTTCTTGTAATTTTTTCTTACTATACACGTACATATATATAGCCATATATTCGTGTAATCTTGGATGGTCAAAGTTTCGTAACGTAATTTATCTTTCTAAGATTAGATAAAACATTTTAGACGAAAATTATTCTATCAACGATACGTTAAAGTATTATAGAAACCCCTCAGCCCTCTGTTCACCGCCTCACTTCTATCATGCTACTTGGAAAAGTTAAAAAGATTAAAAAAGCACGAACAACGTTGTACTTCCTCATTAAAAAAGATCGGCATTATCGAAAGGCATCTTAAAGTCTGGTCTGCTTTAGTAAAAACTCGGCGATATCACTTTGTAGATACTTTTTATCTCCACGGATATTAACGTACCTAATTAAACTCTCCTAGTAACTTTATCCCGCTATCGCTGTACGCGCGCCTTGCTTATCGAGTTCTCGTACTATGCGCCATATTCACAAAGCTCCTATCATCGAGCGTGGAAACTCGTAATAACTATAATTAACGTTAAAATAAGCAAAGATGCGAACTGGTTAAAGATATTTCTCTCTTTCTCTCTCTCATTGTGTGTGTTTCTCTCTCTCTCTCTCTTCCTTTCTATTTTTCTTTCTTTCTACGGTTCGTCGTTTTTCCAATGAGTCGATTTTATACGTCAAATAAAATACGTCTTTTATGCCAGTCGCGCGATGTCTTTTTTTTCCTATTTAATATGAAACGATTATATTTCAGTTATATAAAACATAACATAAATTGCACGCAAAAATTATATATTTATTATTTTATAAAAATGCCAAAACGGCAGCGTAGATTACCGAGGATGTTTAAGAGATTCGAGTTAAAAGAGAAAGAGACGAATAGTTGGAATTGTTGTTAACCGTACCTTGCTAAAACACGTGCCCTCCGTGTAATCCGAATTTCTCCTCTTGCTACACGATCCAAATAAATTGTTGGCAAAGCCCACCGAGTAACGTTCCTTTACCCAGGATCGTTGGCACGGAGCTCTTGCTAACCTCTGCTTCTACTACTGCCACCTTCCACCCTTGGACCACCCTTTACGCATATATTCTCCGTGTATCGTGTTTGTGCTTTCGTAGAGCTCCGTACCGACACTAAATTATATCCAGTAGTAACAGTCGCTGTGATATCGCTCTTAAGAATCGAGAAATAAGAACGTAAACTATAATGCGAACGATATAATACCTAAAAAACGATAAAAAAGGGGTATAAAAATTAGGTAAGAAATATAAATCATAATCTATAGATTTATATTTTTAGGGGATTACGTCAAGCGTGAGATGGCGTAAGGAAGCCGAAGTCAAGAATATCGGTATGACCATTTTAAAATTGAATTAGCCCCCACAATAATTGAGCTCCCGTTTAAGTGCTTGATGTACTTTCCCGACGGCGGAGGCTTCGCATTAATTAAGGCGAGTTGCTCATCAATCTTATTTTCTCTCACACCGTTCGCGGTAGAAGGGAAGATTAATGTAGGTAAGTCAGAAAAATCGGATAGAAAGAGCGAAAAAAAAGAGAAAGAAAGGATAAGGAAAGGGAGGAAGAGAGTGGAGTGAGGGGGGGAGAGGGAGAGTAGAAAAGAAAAGGAGGAAAAAAGTAAACGAGACGAGTGCCGCATTCTTTCGCAATTTACAACATTCGGAAGCTCGTCTCGAAATTCTTCTGTTTCTTCTTCTTCTTCCATCTCTTCCTACAAAAGGAACGGCGCGTTTTAGTTTCGTTTCATGAATTTTTGAACGCTACCGAAGCTTACGCGGATTTTATTTAAATAACGCGCCTTTGCAATTACGAAAATTTCGATAGTCGCGTGTTACATTACTTTGCCACTTTCTCTCTCCGCCCCTTTATCAAAATACTACTTGGGGAATATTTCGGTGGGTTGAAATCACATCGAACATTATCCTGTTCGAGTATCGATATCTGAACGAACGAAACCAAAACTCTATCGAATTCTAACGCGAAACGGAAACACGGTGTGCTGTCTGGAGCGTAATAACGCTTTAAAAGTGATCTTTCTATACCTTTACCGCGACGTATCCCTTTTTTTAATTTCTGATGCGGATATTCGTCGAACGGGTAGAGCGTATTATGGTTCCATTTAAAAAGAAAAATGAATTGTGCCGCCCGACGTTACTTTAGTCAAAAGGCCGAAGTATTAATTTAATACGCTTATTAAAGTGGCACGAAGATAATCAATTATCTTTGACAAAAGATTCGACGAAAGGGAAGACAGATTGGATGTAAAGGGCGGAGAATGGGCTCGGACAAAAGTATTAGCGACAACGTTACGAAAGAGTAATTTTATTTAAGCAATTTATAATTACAAAAAGTGGAAGATGTATCTATCATGTAGTACCTACGTACCTATATTCTTTTTTTTAAATATCTATTATATTGCTTTTTAGAATGTTTAGTTTACAATTCCTTTTGATAATACTAAATTTTAATATTTATATCTTTTTTCTATAATATCTACCACCATCGTGTATAGATATCATAAAAAGCACATCGGTTTCTCAAATCGTCGAATCGAATCCATTGTCTCCTTTTATTAGAGATTTTTTTACATAGAATTTATTTTATCAATTTTTTCTAATCACATCTAATATAGTTACACGTGTAAGATAGAGGCGATTCTAGTTTACCACATTTGTACGCGTAGGAATCTATTTCACATGGCTATCCGAGTTTGAATCCACGATACGTTCGTAACGTCGCTAGAAGGTCCAGACGTTAGATCGATCCACATTAGGTCGACGTTGTTACGATGATCGGATAACTACTACCGCCGAGTTGGTTCTCCGGCGTTAAGCACGATACGGATTCATAATTCACACGTGATATTAGCTGGATTTCATCCTTGCTCTAGCTCGTATGTGCAATATAGATACGTAATCCTGTCATGGCACCGACCGGTCAATCCGGTGAGAATGAGCTTTTGCTCGGTGGTAATTAACGCGTGTATCATTGATCAGTTTCAAATCAACAAACGAAAGGACTCGCATCGGATTTTCGACTTGTGCCGTTCATTGACTGAATTCGACGTTACTCGACACCGTCGTATCAGGATAGCTGCTCGAAGTACTCGGACACGTTGATTTTATCTAAAATTATTTGTGTTACGGATTCTACAGGTGACAGGAAAATTAATTTACATATTTCCATTAAATTTTTGCTTATTTCGTAGTTAACTTTAAATGAAGAACTTTAAATTAACAACTTCGAGTTAACAATTTTAAATTTCTTACGGACTGCTTTTTGTATGTTGTTTAAAGCTCCGAGAAAAAAATTTCACTAGAGGAAATAACTTCAACGCATCTTTGTAAAAAGTTTCTTCAAAAAGGACGAAAGACGCCGACAAGGTAGTCGGACGCGTCCTTGTCTGGTGTCTTCTTGTTTTTAAGTCGGAAAAATGTAAATAAAACTGGCATCCTTCTCCGACGGGGAAGTAAAAGTAACGCTACGCAATGACGTATGTATCGCGAAGTCGTGTTGCGCCGACGTTGGTAAAATATATATTTTTGCACCAAGCCGGACCTTCACGTCAGTTACAGAGACGCACTCCGCGCTACGATTCCAGCGCTTTTACGGTGCGCTTTTTACGAGCTACCTCTTTTTCCTTTCTTCCTCTCCTTCTTCCTTTCTTCTTATTTCGCATGCCCGTTTTCGTTTCGCGCCAAAAAAAAACGTTAGGCGTGTAACGTCCGGAGTCGGATCATTTGTCATAAAAAAAAAGAAAAAAAACTTGGAAGTTATCAAATACGAAAAAGGATTTTCATTTATTCGTAAATAAAGACGATGAACCGTGCACCAAAAGGCATATACATATATGTACATTCTTTCCTTAAAGATCCGTAATCGAATCTCATACTCGTATTTCATACCGCTCCGTTCGAAGAGTATCATAAACGCAAACGTATACAAATAAAGCATCGACATCGGATAGCTTTTCACCATAAAGCACAGCCCCGATTTACGTTAGATCTTCGCTCCGAAATTCATCGAATCTTCGTACGAGACACGTACGCGTACGGTAGCGCGTATCTACGTAGAGCAGAGCGTAAAACGGAAATAGAAGAACTTTGACGACTATAGGAGATACATCGGGATCAGGCAAAGAGCTATACGCGAAAAAGGGCTCAAGCTCGTTCGATTAGCCATCTCGACGAAAGCAACATCCTTTCGAGTAGGTACACCAAAATGCATTTCGCTGTTACAGCAGACGAAACCACGGATGAAACTACGGTGGCAACGTCGTATTCTTCAAGCTTACGATCGTGTACCGAGCTTCGTTTCAAAATATACGCGTACAACGTGGTATAGAGGTTGCAAAACGCATAAGACACGGCTACGTGCACGTAACCGTGTATTAGGATTCTATCTATACGTGAGATAGAAAGAGATGGAGAGAAATTGGTCCATTCTCTGTCTCCCTTTCTCTTGATCGTTCGGAGACCGTGCCACCCAATCTGCGGTTCTAGCTCTGTATCTATGCACGTCACCTTCCAGGAGTTACGAGACGACAACGACGACGACGACCGACGAGGAGGACGGAAGTGTGCGTAAAGGTGACATCTCGTGCATATCGGCGTATTGCTAGCTTGGAGCACGTGCGTAGTAACCTGGTGCATAGGTCTGCAGGCAGAAGGGGATGAAAATCTACGTTAGCGTCGGCTGCCTTTTATTACCACGATGAAAGCGTCAAGTTTAACGGTGGCGAGTAACGGTACGCGAGAAAGACAGAGTTAACGCGGATAAAGAGAGAGAGAGAGAGAGAGAGAAAGAGAGAAAGAGAGGGAGAAAGAGAAAGAGAACAAGAGAAAGAGAGAGAGAGAGAGAGAGAGAGAGAGAGAGATGCAGAAAGAGATTCAACGAGAATGCGCGACCGCGTTCGCAGCATCCATTCCAGTGTAATAAAATTGCGACAAACTGATTTCAATCAAAGCCGGAGCGCAGCTTTAAACCTTTAAAATCCTCCCGAGCGAACCCGAACGTTTCCAATCCCTTGCGTATTTTTCCCGGATGAAACTATCGTAGGAAGGGACACTGTATGTAGGTACGTACGTACGTGTACGTGACTGTCAGTATCTCCTGTGTACGTGATACGCACTGGTCAAAGGAAGACTACGTGGAGTAGTTTCGAGTAACCGGATGAAACTTAAGAATTTCGAAACTCGTTTCGACCGTAGGTACCCTATCTGGTATGGTTTTTTAATATCGCGTAAAACGAAGGGACAGGAAAGGTAAGAGAGGATCGAGAAAGTTTCATCGATATTTTTTTCTTATACGACACGGTAGAATTAGTCACGCGATGATAAAAAGTTATCGGCTTCGTCGTACGCGAAATGGAAGGTGCGGCGTAACGATATGCCGCCATAGGTCGCCAAAAACGTCTTAATTGCTCGCTACGAGATTATGGTTACTGTCGTTGAAACGTTCGAAATGATATAATAACCGTAAGTGGCTGCTCCATTAGCAGCTCGAGTTGCTCATTGAACTGGTTGCCGCTTCATATCCCGATCCAGTTTAACTCGGCATTAAGAAACGTCCTATTAGTTTCACCACCTGCCGCGTTCACCTCATTTCCCCTCTTTCCTCTCTCCGCCCTATCACCCTCCTCCCCGCCGTCGCTCGTTCCATCTTTCGTCTTTGCTCCTTCCGAGCATCCTGCTCCTCCTTCCTTACTTCCTACCATCCTCCTCGCATCATCACTCTGTCGGACGCGTTTACCTTGCGTCAGCTTCGAAGGATATGCTGGCGCTTTGCGAGCGTCTTAAGTGAGTTACGCCGACGACTCGACTACGAGAGAATTGAATGGCATCTGTTCGACGCGAACTAATAGACAAATCGTGCCGTCTTAACTTAACGCGTCCCGTTATGATCGATAGATCCGAATATGCTTGTTGTATGTCGGATAAAAAGAGTATGTTACTTTTGTAGGCGTTAGGTTGAGGATTAGTCACTTTGGTGGAAATTTTATCGACGATTAAGCTAGTTCAGTTTTTTTAGTAATTAACCGAGGAAAATTTTTAATATAGTAATGGAATGAAATGTTTATTGTTTTTTTAATTATAGTAGTATAAAAACATACGTTTTACTATTTAGAATTAATCGCTTATATTTTATGGGATGTAAATTGTAGTCCTACAAAATGATTTACACCGATTACTTGTTTTCTAATGATTTATTAAATATATCGCTGCACAACCTTCGATATCATTTTCCGACAGGGTATAGAGATCACTAGCATCATTATTTTTTTGTGTAGAATAATTTAAAGTGGTCTAATTATAAGTAACATGTCTTTAAACAATTCTAATAACTCTAGTTTTTATTTTATTTTAATTTTATATTGAGCTAATATTATTCAATCGATCGTGAACATTTGTAACAATTCTTATCACACGGAAGCGGAACGTTCTTCTTTCATCGAAGGATACACTTGACGATACGAAATCCCATTTCAATTCTCCGATAACTCATTTTACGTGCCGAGTGTTAGCGATGTTGTCCGATATACGCTGTACTTAATTAAAACGCTTCCCTACGGCGCTCATTTCCGCAACTGTGTGGAATTAATAAGTCACGCACGAACGTGTCGCAGGTTGTTTTCCATTGTTCGCTCGATCGCGTGATACGATCTCGCGAAGTAGCAGTCCAACTCGTCCAGGACGATCTCGCATTTTTTCGCGTCTGGTCGATCGCGTAAAGGAAAGTCGACATTGTCGATCCGAAATATTCTCATTATTAATTTACGTGCTCGTATTTTAGAAAAGTAAACGAGAGAGGATTTTTAGGGGAATTCTTACTCGGCGGACGTATTAATCAACTCCGGATGAGTTTCTACGCTTTTCTGATGAACGAGATAGATCCGCTTATAATCTTTGGCAATTCTTTATGTTAAAACAGGTAATATCGCGGATAAAAATAATCATTACGTACCGGTTGATTTATAATACGATATCATATCATATTAATATCGTAATATTAATAATCGTAACAATAGGTTATCCACGTATTTATTTCGCTCGCTGCAGGATTTTGACGAGCTCGTGTTAGTTAGAATTAAAGCAGGTTCAATTGTATCACGATAAAGCGACCAAACGTAGATTTTTGGACGACCACGTGTCTCGTGATGACTGATATATGAACATCCAGTGTACAGAAGGCAAAGAGCGAAAACGTGAGATAGAAAGAGGGGATGGAAAAGAGAACAAGCGAGAAGCAGAGAGTGAGAGAGAGAGAGAGAGAGACAGAGGCGATGGCGACGACGACGAGGAATGCACAGCCATTCCCCGAGCACGGAATTAATTTCGAATAATGTCCTGCAAGCCGCGTGACACGCGAGGTCGTAGAAAATAAAATAGAATCGCTCGGGAGAGGCGCGCCGGTGAATCGGACCGGACCCCGCTTGTACGCGCGCGTCCCGGATATTTTTATGAGGTGTACACTGAGTTTTATGGCTCGTGCACCGCGAATCACTGATTTCCAACCATCCAAATGTCCGAAAGTATCGCGTCCTCTCCTCTGTACTACCGTAGAACCGAGCGAACCGTTAACCCGATAGCGGCCCCTTAAACGATGCCAGCACGGACCTTTCTAATGAATTCTTGCTTACAAGGGAAGAAGAGAAAATGGAGAGAAGCGGGAGAGCGATAGGAGCGTTGTTAAATTCCTCGTCAAAATTTAAAAGCGTTATCGCGTGAACCGAATTACTTGTAATTCGCTTTGCGAGACAATTAGGTTTAGCTTACTCGAAGAAACCGTGGCGCGAGTAACGATCATTTTTATATCGAATTAAGTATTTCACCTAATCGCTATCATAGACATTTCTTTTATGCACTCCATAGGAAATGATTCGCAAAGGACACGATTAACTATGGATTAATTTAACACCCTCGTGACATCGTTACACCCTTTCTCTCTCTCTCTCCGTGCTATATCTCTCCCCCCTCCTACACTCTCCCCTTTGCTCTCCACGCGCAAACTCTTCTCGGCAAACACCCGGCAGAAGCTTTAACGCTTCTTCTGTTTCTCTTTCTCTTCTCTTTAGTGACGATGCAAAAAGAAGGGCAGAAACTTCGTAACAGTCGCGATAGCTACTACGCCGTTATCACCGTTAGCTTGGCACGTGGGTAAATCTATTACGGAGATATGTTTGCTGGTGTTACGAAGCAAGTTAGCGAACTGGGCCATCAGATATACGTACACGTTGAATGCGAGAGCGAGAGAAGGAGAGACAGGTAGAGAGAGATAGA
>JAIFRP010000090.1:87941-101057 GCA_032403825.1 Odynerus spinipes | reverse complement strand
CTTTTAGATCGGGCGATCGAAGATATAATACATCGCACATAGTCAGACAGTATTTACTACTTCCAGACACGCTATCGGCATCGGCTATTGTAGAACTCGCACAGCGGCACTCCACTTCCTAATTCGAGTCGATAATTGTTTTCCTACCTTCGTGTCAGGCAATTATCGAGCGCCCCTTGGAAAGCGTAGGTATGTACGCGATTGAACCTTTTGATACATTTATCACCCTTATCTCGCACCATCTCGTTCTCTGTAATCTATTACTTTCGTTACACGTGCTTTTTCACGCGCCTACGTATCTGTGTACATAAAAAAGGATTGTAAACAGGATGGGAAAAAATGGTTAATACGATTAGGCACGATGTTGGCCTGCGCTAAGTGGAGTGTGGCGACAAAGGAATATTCTTTTCGTCGTAACAATAACATAGTATTTACCTAAGCGAATTCCTATCTCTCTCTCTCTCTCTCTCACACACACACACGCGCTCTCTCATCGGAAGAGCTTTCGAAGAAGAATTTGCATTCATTTGGGGGGAGTAGCTTATATACTAGTTGCTCTCGTAGGTCCGTCTCCTTTTTCATGCAAATTCAAAGGACTTCTCATACCTATGGGGAGAGATCTCGGGGAACTTTTACGTCACAAAGCAGTAGTTAACTTTCCTTTCTCTTCGTCCACCCTCTTTACCACACCTTACTTGCGTATAACTTTTCGAGAGGAAAAGGAAAAGAGGACGTACGTCGGTAAACGTGTCGGTCTTGTATTTCTCACTTTGTATTGCTAATAAACTAGAATCGTCATTGGATTATTGTAAATTACTTGATCATGGAGGAAAAATGACAATTGTGTCATATAACACCTGTATTTTATACTTCTAATAATTATAATCGTTCAAATCATTATCCACGACATTTAAAGATATTCGCTGATAATCACAAGATCCTTTTCATTTTTAGACACATTCGAAGCTTTCCGGTGAAATAATCAAGGAATAACGAAATATTATGCCTGGCAACGATTCACACACTCATCTTGCGTAGCATAGGACACCAGCCGAGCTTTCTAGCTCTTTTGCTCCTCGTATAGGGTCGAGAATTTATGAATGTTCGTATGTGCCAATCAAAGCCGCAAAAAGTGTCGGCGCGGAGGGTGGTGCGAGTCCGGGGAGTAAGGGGGTCGTATGAAATTGAAATGCCGAGTCCGAAGCGCAATCGAGTACGTCGCGGAATTCGCGCTGCAACCCGTTGTGTTACTATGTACGTTATACCGTTATACGCGAGAGTCACAATGAAACCGGCAATGACGTATGACATCGTTTCCTGGGAGCAGCCAAGGGATGGGAGGGAACTGTTTCGGAGGATGGCTGCTGGCTCGTGCTGGTGGGGGAAGGAGAACCGAACTGTCTCTACTTGTATGCGTGTGAGTAAGCTGAAGAGAGAGAGAGAGAGAGAGAGAGAGAGAGAGAGAGAGGAGGAAGATAGAGAATGAAAAGCACGCACCAGGCAACGGCGATATCTGAAACGTGTTTCGATTGTACATACGCGAGAATAACGCGAACGGTACCGCTTCGATTCCGTGGCCATGGTGCGTCGATAATTGGATCCTCGTAATTGCCTGAAATTGGGGGAAAACGGTATTCGTCCGGGGGAGGAGGGTGGAGGAGCAGTGTTGGAAGGGTTATTCGCATTTCTCGGCGTTACACGGCCCCTCCTACGTTCCGCGATTATGCGTTTACACCTATGAGCAAGTTCCGGATCTCTTTGAATCTTCTATTGTCCCGATTAGGGTGAGTATTCTCCGTAGTCTCGTAATTTATTCGAACGTCTATATTAAGCTCTTTCGATTTGGAACTTTGGTGCTCGTGCTACTTTCGATTCGATTAGAGATTAAAATCGTTACCGACCGACCGTACGAGCGAGAAATTTATAATTGGTGCCTAATTTCGTGGAAGTTAACTATGCTCGGAGTAAATGTATACCAAGTTCGAGGTTCTCGGATAAAATTTGAAGTTTTATCTCAAATGTGTACGGTCAATAAAGTCTCGAGGAAGATACGATATAACTGTTGGGAGCGTTTAAGAAAGGTGGACTGTTCTCTCCGTAGTTGTATCGCCTCGCTCTCGCCTACTTATATTTATTCGCCGAGAATTTCATGCCGCTCTAACTTTGAAGATTACGCTAACGAGGTTTCGTTCGGATGTCCAGCCCGTCTTAACGAGTTTCCTCGCATTATAAGTTTTCTTAAAGTTCGATTTTCCCACCTCTACTCTCTCCCGCTCTTCTCGGTGGATCTCGTGCATTCAGCAAACAGGAGAAAAGTGAAAGGCAACTTCGAACGTCGCACTGACACTTTCTCGTCCTATGGCGGTATCAACGGACCTGCTTTTGCTTTCGGTAAATTTTGTACCGAAAATTAGAAACAAAAAAGTAGTAAAAGATTGGAAGACTAGCAATTTTTGGAAACCTCTAGAGGTCCGTTGGCCGCGAAAGAATTATATACAGGAGATGGTACAACGGGTAACACGGGAAAGAAAAAGAACAAGGGTGTGCGAGAGAGAAAAGAGGCGAGTGTCCTGGCGCGGGAGTAATGAATTTTGCGAAGACAGGCTGACCTTCTCGCTCTTAAAGCGAGCCTTTGGAAGAGGCGATAAATCGTGGAGGATCGGCTCGGCATACATCCAACAAATCTCGGCGCCTAGTAGTAGCATCCACCCCCCTGGCTTTTCCCTGCCGGGTAATTCGGAAAGAGGCGCCACGGAAAGACTGCCAAGGTCCCCGAGGGCCACGCTCGATAAACCCGATTTGCACGGCGTCCTTGCGAAACCGTCTCATAGCTTCTAGCCGGAGCTCGTGCTCCTCCTTTTCTCCAAGATCGTACCCTTTACGTAGCCCCGAAGCTTCTTAGTTTCTGCACCGCGAATCCAAAGATTTCTCAGGATTTCGGTTTTACGTTTTTCACATTTTTTTTTTCGGAATGGAGAATCAGATGTCTTACGATCTCTCGTAAACTCGTTGTTTAGAACTTCCCAATGATATCGCAATGGAAACGATAAAAAGTAGCATTCTCCCGATCACGAGATGCAGGAGATATAAATCTCGTTCGTATCCTCCGAATAGAAGATATCAAACGGAAGATATCACGTAAGAGCCGCGTGCAGCTAGTCCTCTCCCGTCTTCGACTTTACGAGGGAAGATATCGATGCACGATTTCTCGTGCCGGAGAACTCGCACGTGTCTAGGAAACATAGCAACGGCGTAGACGCGTGATCGTGAATGGTGCTCAAGCCGAAGTTTCGAACGTCGTTGCCGAAGTTCTCGGTTAGCAGCGTGGCTATGGACTTTGGGCAAAGTAACTGGGTCCGATAGGGTCGATATTGGCGTGGCACGATTTCGATCGTGGAAATTTCCACGTCGGGCTGTACGTAATATCGTGGAGATTTTAGGCGTAAGAAGCGATGACGAGAACGCGAGTCGAGCAAAGTGGAAAAGTTTCGAAGGGACGATAGAATTTTCCTGGTAAATCGAGGAAATAGCAGTTAGCCTAAGGCGTCGGCATCGGGCTACCCTGTATGACTCGAACGTTCTCTCTCGTTCCCTGTACTTATCGCTCCCTACGTTCTCTCTCCACCTTCTCTACCTCCTCCTCTTCCTCCTCCTACCTCGCACCTCTAATTAACTCAAAATTACCTGCATTGCGGTCAATGCCGTTTCGTGCTTCACCCGTTAGGACAGCACACACCGCCGTGCAGTTTCACCTCGCCAGTTAAGACCCTAATTGGCGAGATTATTAATTGCGTCGTGATACCCAACCCTTTCGCTTGCAACCTCCTCTCTCTCTCTCTCTCACGTACACACAGATACTCACTCATGAACGTTGCCTAGCTGCGTAGAACCCTCCATGCGTCAACGACATTACCCGTGTATGCACGCGCGAATTTCGCGAGCTTTCCCGAGTCGGCCAGGACCATCACGATATCGCACGTGACTTAGCACGCGTTTCCGCGTGCTACGAGGAACGTCCCCATTGTTTTATTTCACCGACACCCGCCATTTTGCCGAGGGACCACGGGTCCGAGGCTCGGGATCGTTCTTGACAATAAGGATGGTCGATAAGCTCGTTCGGCTGCCAAGGACACCAGGGAGAAGATACGATGCATCGGATAGATGCCAAGACGAATGGACCCGTTCTTCCTGGGCTGCTCTTCTTGATTTATTTCACCGATGCTCGAGATAGGACAGCGTGAAAAGCGTACTGTCCTCTTCATCGATTTTCTACACCGAGGCGAAGAAACGTCGGACAGTCACCCGCCAAGCGAAGCGTGTTTCTCCATTCACTTTGCTATCGGGTGTTAACATCTCGATGAATCTCTTAATAGGGTAAAGCAAGCGAGTTAATTCCTTCCAAACGACGCGGACATCGCGAAGAATGCTTCCCCTAGAGGGGAGATTCATTTTTAGTATGCGAAGTGGGCTTCTAACGTCCCCGTCTCTTTCTTACTTCACCGTGGCCGAAATTACTCGCGTTTACTCGCCTTTCCAGGATTCATTAGCGGAAACAGCCACGATCGAGCGTTTTCTCTCCCTCGGTGGCCGCCGTGTGGTATGCGCGTGATTAAAGTCTCTCATGGAATACTTACCCCTTGAGCGTAGGGGAAACGCATTTGGACCGTTTATCTCGACGTGTCGTTTAAAGCGTAAAACCAGCTTAGGCATCGTGTCGCTTTACGACGGAAGATAAAGGACGTTGCACGTGCGTGTTTTGCGTTGTGCGACGCGTCGAGTAATCATGTCGCGTTCCTACCCGTCCTAAATCCCTTTTCTCTATCGTCCTCCTTCTCCACCACCACCACCATCCTCGTTCCATCCATCCAATTTCTCTTTCTCTATTTCTCTTTCCCTTCGTCTCTTCCGCTCTGCCGGTCTCTAATGGTCACCCCCAAAATGGCACACGTTTCGTTGAATTATTATTTTTCACGTTATTTTCCTAGCCAGCGTGTGCTCTAAACGTTACCACGTAGCTACGAAATCTCGTACGAAAATATTGCTCTTGGCGTTGGAGCGTGTAAAGGATTACGCAAATTTTAATATCAGTTAAAACATCGATTCGTCAACAGTGGTTTTACAAAGGTTTTAATTAGCCAAATTTTATAACGAAAATAACGGAAACGTAGGGCGTGCTTCAACGTATAGAAAAATAATTTCTCAGCAAAATCCGGAACCGCTTTGTAACTTCCCATTTCCTTTCGCGATTCCGCAACGCATGTTCACCACCCGAAACCTTTACTCGAAGCTCAATGAACTTGGTGCGATATGCAAGAGCGAAGTACTTCTGAGTTTTCGCGGATGTTGCTTCACCGCGTGCACGCTGTTGCGCGGGCACGATCTCCAATCTCGTGTATCAAGATTCTGTAATTTCAGGGCTTTTATACTCGCTTTAGAACCAGAGAGAGGACTTCAGACGCGTGAATACACGTTTAAAGGAGATCTGTTGGCGAGATTGAATTCGTAATTGAATACCTTATTTCGGAAGATCTTTAGTGATTCTGACGGTCGATGACTCGCTCGAGAGCGGTAGAATCGAGTTAAGCAATGACGTATGTCCTACAACATTTCGGTATTTTCCTCATTTTAACGTGAATCCGCTCGTTAACATTTTAATGCAATTTCCTGTTCAACTCTGATTCACTTACGTCAGCTTGTAGCATGTACATAATTTGAGCTTTGTAACGAGCCACCTGTCATTAAAATCGACCACGAATATTTTCTTTTTTAATAGTTACGTTTTTACAGGCTCCTATAGCCCAGGAATCCCCATCTCGATCGTAACGTAATTATATACAGCACAAATCCTGATCATTAGACGAATCGTCTGGTTACACAGCACGGACGAGACCGTGCATCATAAAAGCCATTTTTAACGACGTCGAACTTTTTTAAGATGTCACTTATCCTCCCACACATCCTCGAACGGTCGCGTATAACAAGACCTTTAATTATATTCCCGTGGCACAAGGTTCACTCTGCTTTCAATGCCAAGTTCAGTCCTTATTTTATACATACGTGTAGACATATAAATATACCTACATGTATGTATATATTAATACCGTAGGAAATAAAGAGGGGTGCGCAGAAGGAGTCCGTTATTTGCGAGAACGAAACCCCTTGGCTGGCTCGCGGCTCTAACGTGAATAATTTCAAGCTCGTTTGTATGCAACGAGTGAGATTTCATAAATTACATCAGCGCATTTTTCTCTCTTTACGCGTCGCGATGGCGAAACGTGTTTGCGTTTATATGCATCATTCCCCGTGTGTCTCCACCCCCTTACACCCACGCGTTGTCCGTGTCTACCCCACGTTGTCGTGCGAGCAAAACCTATGCCCATTAAAATGGACGTGGTAGTTAAAAGGGTCGCGCAGGATGGCAATTCCTTCCTTTCTTGTATCCTTCCTTTCGTTCTTCGTTTTAGCATCCATCTACCGTCACCCTTTTCTGTATTTCTCTCTCTCTCCCTGTCTCTCTTGCTTTCTTCAACTTAAGAGCAGCAGATGTTGTGTCTCCTCCTGAAATATGCAACTCCACTCGCAAGCATCCACACAAGTACGATAATATACATATATGTATATACACGTACGGCACCTACGCGCATGCGCGCGCGAAAATCGTCTTCCGGACATGTATATTCGTGTGCACGCTCTCGCGTCAGATTCTATTGGATTTCTCCGCGCGCTCAGTAGGGACGGCCGAACGAATCCTCTCTCCCGTAAAAATTCCGAGAACCTTTCCTCGCGTTTCACGTGGCCTCCCTTCCTCGTGGAGAATATCCTTTACTTCCATGGTAGCAGCCTCCGTTCTAGGACCCCTTCTTTTGCCGAGGCGGAAGGCGTACGTGACGGACTATGAAACAATGGGAGCTCTATCTTTCGTCATTTTTACATTTTTACCCTCCTTTATCTTATTTTTTTATACGTATCGGATCTTCGTATAAAATTTTATGTTAGGTGGAAA
This sequence comes from Odynerus spinipes, assembly GCA_032403825.1. Lineage (NCBI taxonomy): Eukaryota > Metazoa > Arthropoda > Insecta > Hymenoptera > Vespidae > Odynerus > Odynerus spinipes. The sequence continues at coordinate 94,054 of JAIFRP010000090.1, read as the reverse complement.
AACGATCGAAGTATTGGTCGTTTTGTTATTATTATTGTTACGCATATACATATATGGATTAGGTTGTCTGGAAAGTTGTTATCAATTTTTTATGTACCTACGTAGGTATTAAAACATATCAGTAGATGAATACCGATACTAAAAATACATTAGCTTTTTGCATATATTTAAAGTAGATATTTGACTCAGTTTTTTTTAATAAACTGGTCTTTGTTCTTCGGATACATTAATTTTTTGTATTTAAATTTTTTTAAAAAGCCAATACGAATTTATACACGTATACGAAATTTATAAACGAAGCGGGATATATAAAACGCATTTCATTGTTTAAATTTACCCCATGCAGTTCTAGGATCTCGTATTTTCATTTTGACGTACGTACGTAAAATTATTCGCTTAATTAATACTTGAATTTAATGTAGTAGCCGAACTCGACGGAAATGTGTACGCGCGTTGAGATAATTAATCCGGCCTTTTCTTTTCTTTCTCTATTTATTTTGTTGCTAGTAATCCCGTTTCCGTTTTTGTTTCCCTACCTCCCCCGAGCGTAGGTGAATCTTGATGGAAGAGAAAATTATTTTGAGGTCGTTACGAGCGCCGGTTAATTCGAATTCTTCGTATCCGGATAACAGAGCGATGGTAACCACGCTTGTTTATTATTTCATTACGGCGGTAATCCGACGCAACCCGTTAAGACGGATTAATGGACATTTTAATCATGAATCTACGCTAATGTAAGTTCGGCTTTCGATGCACCTTGGTATTTATTCACAGCCTCGCACACGCCCATTTCGCTTGTCCCATTTCCTAGATACTTTAGATAGACATATATACATTCTTTAACGAATTCTTTTCACTTTTCTCATATTCTAAATCAGACGTCGTTTTTAAGGTCATCCATTCAACGAGTAACAAAAATCGGAACGATTCTCGCGGTTTTCGATATACGAGTGGCTCTTTGTCAAAAGAAATAGAATAGATGTGTAGGCGTAGCTACCAGTCCGCCTATGCAAACGAACATTTTTCCTCTCTCTTTCCACCGTTCTTTCTTTCTTTCCTCGCCTATATCTCTTCCAAGCTCTCTTTCTCTTTCTGTATTCAAAACTCATCTTTTGTTTAGCTGATTTATGAGGAAAATGCTATACCGACCCTCTAGCGAGCGTAAAAGATCGAGTTGACGGTAAAAATATTATATTTCGTCATTTTGCGAGCTTCGATACGAGCATGGAGTACGAAACGATACTTTTACTTGGAAATGTAATCTTTTATTTTGTTGTAACGTAGGAGAGTTAAAAAAGTAGTTATTTTTTATATTTTATTAGGTATCGCTTGTAATACAATATAACGGGAAATGGATATTTTTGTATCGTCTAAAGCAAACGCACGCACGCACGCTAATGGACTTGTAAATTTAAAGACAACGTTTCGAAAACGCGAAGAGAGAAAGGAAAAACGAGCGGGGCCGTGGACGAAGATGCGAAAACAGAACATTGAAAAATATTACTTTTTAATCTCTAGTCTAAACAGCACCGAAGATCGGAACCAGCATGCGTTTACGTGTTCACCAGGCTGGATAGATGTTTGCCATAAACATGATCCAAGTTGTACCAGAGGGAACACGACGTATATCGTTTCATTTCTTTCGTCCTTTCTCTCTCTCTCTCTCTCTCACTCTCTATTCGACTTAAGGAGAGACGAATACATCACGCCGTATCTCAAACGTCTTAGATGGCTTTTGGTTAAGGATAGAAGATCTTATCAAATTGGCTGGTATCTCTTCTCGCTCCTCTCTTGCTCAACTCCTGAATATCTTGCGGTTAATTTTCGTTTTAGGTCAGAGACGAGTTTACCATCACTTCGTGTATGCGATCCCGACTTATGTATTCCGCATGTTAGGACAGTCACTTTTAAAAAATCTTTTATAGTAATGTCTTGCTATCTCTGGAATCAACTTCCTCTAGATATTCGTCGTGCGTCTTCTCTTCAAACTTTCAAATCTAAATTATTCAATTATTATCTGTCGCTTATGTAGATTTTTATCTCTGCTTAGCCTTTTCATCTTTCATTTTTCTTCACTATAGTATTATTATTTTCTTCTTTTTTGTACTTACGCTTTACCACTGTACTTCTTTTTGTTTTATTTATACTGTATATTATTATTATTACTGTATCTGTCATCTGTAGGGGCTATAGCCCAAATGATGTAATAAATACACCACTCTACTCTACTCTCTATCTCTCTTTGTCTCATGGAGTATTACGGTAGATACATATTAACCATATAAACTTCCACGTTCATCCTTCGCGGTTATCTGCAAGCGTGCGGATTCTCGTTTACTTTACCGACACGCGACATGTTCGAGAATATTTTTGAAGCAAACGAGACCCCGGACGACATAAATTTAGAACGCGAGAGGTCTTCCCGGCTACCGAATGACATTTTACAATACGAGTTTCGTTAATTATCGCGCATACCGCGTACTAGAAATTTCCGAGCGCGTAACCTGGTATCTTTTTACGATGCGCGAAGAATAAACCTCGCGAGTACTTAAAAGAGAAAAGAAAGAGATCAAGATAACGACTCGTGATACGTACTCGTCGAATGAGGGTGCAAACTGCACGCTCGGAGATACAATAACGTCGTCGCGAGACAATGTAGAATGCCGACTGGGCTTGAGGGAGGAGGAACGCATTCTACTTTGATGAATACGCGGGAAACACTAACGCTCGCGCGCCTCGTCAAAGGATGCTTGATTAGAGGATTAAATTCGCCAACAAATTTTGCATTTCGCTGCCGGAAAATTCGCCGCCACGCCCTCGCGGCTTTCGCTGTGATCTTTCATTAAGCTCGCATCGACGAACCAGGGAGATACGAGTACGCGGTGAAAGGGGTTAAATCGTTCGAAAGAAATTATTTCGGCGCGTTTCGAAAACCCCTCCCCCCCCTTCGCCATCAACGTTACTATCACCGACAATTCTGTTAAACGGGTCACCGTCCGCCGCTATTGCATTTATTTCGAACGTCTCGGCGCTATGCGCTCGAAATAATCGCGAGCCTGTAATAACAATTGCTACGTGAAGCGTGACGAAACGTTCCGGTTGCTGTGCCGAAATCCGTTGACGTCGGCGAAGCCCGCGTACCATCGTCACATTTCGCTCGTGTGCCATTTTGTTGCGATGAAACGCGTTACGGTGTTCTCGTGGAAATTATCAATCGGAATCTCATGTCTAATCGTGTAAAGCAATTTTTTTTTAAATATTATTTATTTTATAAGTAGGTATGTAAGATTTGGACTTAAAAATTTTTCTCAATTATTTCTCTATGCGTTTCTAAAATGATACGTGTACGTGTTTCGAGGATTTATAGAGGTTTGCATATTGTTGAAAATATTTTGAGATTGCTCCATGCATTCATCGACTTAGGTTCGTTATAAGACATGAAAGGAAGTAGAAAAAGTAATGGCTCGACACGACGTTCCAGCACAGAAGGGGTACGTGGGCTGCAGGGCAACTAGAATAGGAGAAAGGGAAACACCAAGTGGAGTAAGACGCGAATTGGTTTCCCGTTTCATTTTTCACGTGGACGTATTCCGTAAAATAAACTACCGCCGCGGTCGAATCCACCCCGTCTGGGCCGACAATGCGCTCTACACGATTCACAATGCTCGCAATTTTGGCAAGTCACCCGTTTCAATCAAGCTTGAGCTGTGGAAGCCACGAAGAGGAGGCACGTTCCTCTCTCCCTCTCTCTTCCCCGTCCCTTACTCACTCACAATCTCGTTTTCTGTCTCTCCCTCTCTCTTTTTATATCTCTTTCACATGGGAGGGCAGGAAATGGCGCAATGAAAAATTCCGTAGCTAGGACACACATCGAAAATCGTTTCTTTGCTTTTTCTGCGATGCGAGGGATCTACAAAAATATTCTTTTTTTTTGGAATAGCGAAAGCGTGTTTAATCAATCCGTTAAATGTAATCCAGGATTTACAGGGTGGTCCACGTAACTTGCTCACCTCGAATAATTCCTAAAATAGGCGTTGTATGAAAAAAAATGTTTAGACAAGAGTTGCATGGTTTCGAGGGGCACATTGTGCGGTGAATATGTTTTTTTAATAGGTGGAGGCGTTTCGGAAATTTCAGTCAACTTTTTTATCTTAAATGGAATGCTACATATTATTCGAGGTGAGCAAGTTACGTGGACCGCTCTGTATATTAAACGATGTCTGTGATGGTCCTCTATAAGTCACTGGCTAGGGTGTGTCCCAGAATTTGATGAAAGTAACGCAGAAGAAAGCTCAAAATAAAGAAAGTCAGACAGAGAGAGAAAGGGAGACAGGGAGAAAGGAATAGAGGAAGGAAAGTGGCTTTTCGGTGGGTTCCAGCGGTAGAAATAATGCGACTCCCGTGGAATCGTATACCTAGACGGAATTGTTTCAGCGGCTGTTGGGGCCCTCGGCCCCACCCACCGTGATTCTTGGCAAGCATTGTTGATGAGGATGAACGATGAAATGGCTCGCCGCGGTCCGCTGCTCTGCCCGTAGTATGGAGTCGTGTGCTTGATGAATTGGCGCTGCGCAAATCGCTCTGCTCCCGCTTCTACCCGCCACCATCTTCTTTCATCCTTTTTCTTCTCCACCTCCGCCATCTCCACCTCCTGTTCTTTCGTCTCCTCCTTCGCGTTCTCCTCTCTGCACCGACTACGCTATCTACGTCTCTTTCTTTCTCCTTCCACCTTCTTCTCCTCTTCCTCCTCCTCCTCCTCCTTTCTTTTTCCCTTTCAGAGCGACGCTATTATATCTATTCTTTTCCTCCATTATAATTCTTCCGGGTATGTCTGCGGCTTCCACCGATCTCTTCTCCCTTTTTCTTCTCGCTTCTCTCTTATCCCAGCTGCTGCTACTGCCGCTACCGCCGCGCTCTTACTCCTGCTACTCCTGCTGCTATTGCCGCCTCCGTTGCTGCTCTTCTTCTTTTTCTTTCTTCCTTCGCCAGATACCTCCTCCTTATAATTGTTTCCTGCGCTATCGTTCGATCCTTTTTTTACCGCGCGCCACATTGTCCTTACGAGAGCACAGCATCCACCTGCGGCCACGTCCTTTCTCTTTAGTAAATTTCGGACCAACGATATTACAGAAATTATTTAGAATCGTCTTTTCAAATCAACGTCATTGTTTCCCATTGTTTCCCACAAATAACAATTGGTATATTCTCGAATTATTGTATAACTCGTTAAAATAATGAGTTGTTCGATCATGAACGCTAGTTGATTAGTCGAGAGTTAACACGAGAAGAGCGATTGCCATTCAAAAATTTTTCCAGCGTACACGCGACCGGCATCCCCCGAGTGGCTTACCTACCAAGTTTTCTGTCGGATTAATAGGTGGAGGGAAGAAAAAGTTACTTCAATCTGCGGGTACTTTAACGTCCTCGCCGACCCTCGCATCCCCTAGGGAATACGCCTTTTCACTGGTCCACGTGAAGAAAAAAAAAGAAAAAGAAACGGCAGGATCTCGTTAATATTAAATCCTTGATGGATAAGATGGAGCAGCGGACGGGGGTAGGGAAGGACGAGAGAAAAGGGTGGCATAGTGAGTGTGAGAGAGATAGAGAAAGATATTCGTTTTCTCGACTAACGACTTAATACATTTTCGGTACCCTACGTGTTTTACATGTATGTTTTACGATTTCCATTAAATTTGATCACTGATGTTCATTTTTTCTGTGACAAAAAAATGATTCGAATTCTAAACGTTCACGTGCGTCACGTGATCGTATGAATACAAAATTTGGATAAGCGAAGGAATCCTCGTCTTCTACTTCGTAATCATTCCCTAGATCAAAATTATAGATATACACAGAAAAGGGAGAGAGAGGTTGAAGAAAAATGGGAGGGGGAACTTTCCAAGACGCCAGATATACCCGTATGTTGAAAGTTTCATTAACGATGTCGCCAAAGTGAGATTCTATGTCGATCTAGCGGTAACGCTATACAGAAAGATAGGAGCGACGGCATTAGCGCGATCAAATATTATTTCTTATTCGAGCGGGTTCCATTTGCGAGGATGTATCTCGTTATAAAGTTTTGTCGGGAGAATATCGTAATTGAACGGGACGAG